>CAUYQV010018448.1:0-64858 GCA_963574575.1 Galagoides demidoff
CTATTTTCCTTTCTGAGGAACATTAGGCTTTGTTTTATTTTTTTTCTTTCCTCTCTCCTTTCTTTTTTCTTTTTGAGACAGAGTCTCGAGCTATTGCCCTGGGTAGAATGCCATGACATCACAGCTCACAGCAACCTCAAATTCTTGGGCTTAAGTGATTCTCTTGCCTCAGCCTCCCAAGCAGCTGGGACTACACACACCCACCACAATGCCCAGCTATTTTCTGGTTGTAGTTGTCATTGTTGTTTGGCAGGCCCGGGCAGGATTCGAACCCACTAGCCTCAGTGTATGTGGCTGGTGCCCTAGCCACTGAGCTACTGGCACTGAGCCCCCCTCTCCTTTCTCTGCATCTTCATGTGGAACAGATCTGCATCAGGCAGATAATAGGTGCTCAACACCCAGCTGTGAAGCGTACTGCAGTACTCCCACCTTTATCCACAGGGGACAGGTTCCAAGACCCCCAAATTATGGATCAGACTGAATCTTACATGTATTACTAGTATGTTTTTTCTTGAACCATGGTGAAGTTTAATATATAAATTAGGCACAGTAAGAGATTGACAATAACAACTAATAATAAAGTGAAAAAGTTTAACAATATACTTTAATAAAAGTTAAGTGAACATGGTCTCTATCTCTCATACTATCTTGTTATGAACTCACCATTTGGGAGGGAGGGTTGTGGATCTGACCACCCAAGATGGCTGGTAAGTGACTAAGAGGTGGGAAGCATCGGCAGTGTGGATGTGCTGGGCAAAGGGAGGGTTCACGTCTGCATGTCAGAGCATGACAGGGTAAGATTTCATCACACTACTCAGAACGGCTCCAAACATAAAACTCATGAATTGCGTATTTCCTGAATTTTTTATTTAATATTTTCAGACCTTGGTTCACCGGAGTATCTGAAATGGCAGAAAGCAACGTGTGGATAAGAGGGTATGGACGTATTTTATTCTTCCTTTTTCATAACACCCTTTGTGTGATTATAAAATTAATGTCAGTTCAACTACAGGAAATCTCGAAAATATAGAAAAGCATCAAGGGGAAAATAAAAATTCTCTAAATTTCCACAACTCGAATGAACACATGCTAACATTTAAGCGTATCTTCTTCCAGTCTTTCATAGATGCATATATCTAAATATACAGTTAGCAAAGTTGAGGTCATGATTTATATATAGTTATAGACATATATAGTTTTCACATATAATTCATTTTTCATTTATCACTTTAACAGAAGCATTTTCCTCATATTATTTAAATTTCTTAGAAAAAAATATGCATTTTAACTCCTGTACGGGATCCTGTCCTATGTTGGACCACCTTTCTTTAACCACCCCCCAATTCCTACAGGAATAGCTTCTGTGAGCAGCACCACACATACAGCATTCCATATCCTTGGGATTCCGAAGGTCATTCCCAGAAGTCAAGTGGATTTGATGAAGGCCATGAGCAGCTCTGGGACTGTGCATGCCAAGCTCCACATGGCCAGGGGGAGAGTGCAGGAGAGTTGCTGTGCCTGGCTCACAGTCTAAAGCTGAGAACACTGCAGGAATGTCGCACTCGGCCAGTTTGCATTAATCTATGCCTGTGGGGTATTTAAAAATATTGTAAAATCTATAAAGAAGGCAGCAGAAACATGGAGTGTTGGAGCAGAGTGAAGTCCATGTCTTGGTCTGACCGCGGCCTCCCATGGTCACTCCCCCTGCATACCGCTGTGGCACCTGCAGCCCGGGAGGCAGGCTTTCCTGTGGGGACCTCAACAGGTTTGTCATGGGGCAATACACTTTGACCCCCAGGGCCCACTCTGACTCCTGGGGTGTCTGCTGTGGTATGGGTGTCTGTGTCCCTCCAAAATCAATACACCGAGTTGGAATCTGACCATCAAGGTGTCAGCAGCAAAAAAGTAGGGACTGTGGGAGGTGAGGAGGTTAGGAGGGTGGAGCCCTGGTGATGGGATGAGGGCTCTTACAAAGAGGTCCAGGGAACCTGCCTGCCCTTCCACATGTAGAGACACCAAGAGGGTACCACACCATCTAGGAGGACCTGGCCCCTTCCAGGCACCCAATCTGCTGGTGCCTCCATCTTGGACTTCCCAGCTTCTAAAACTATTAGAAAGAAAAGTCCATTGTTTGTAAATTTGTGGTATTTTGTTGTAGCAGCAGGGATGGACACAGACGGTCTCATTTGGCTCTATGGTGCCCTGGTACCACCCCGACTGCTTCTCTCCAAAAGTGCCAGAACACGTCTCCCGGGCTGGCTGGTTTCCTGCCTTCTGAACAAAAACTCACTTTTCTGAGGGGCATCACTTCAGGGAAGAGGAAATAGGAGACAGCCATCATCCTTCAGGACCCTACACAGACACAGGATTACTATGATTCACAGAGCACTGTGGGTCCATTGCCACAGTTGGTTCTCCCAAACTCCCTTAGGTCAGGGGTTATTGGAGTGCCAGACATAAACAGTGACTTCCCCAGGGTCACATGGAAGGTGAGCCTAACCCAGGATTTGTGCCACCAGTCTTTGGCCAGAACCGTATTTTCTTGCATCCTCCCTCTTGGAAAACATCTCACGTAATTTTCCTCCTTGGGTAATCCTAACATTTGGCTATGCCATTTTCTCATGCCCTTTAAGCTTTTCCCCTCAATGATCTGGCTAATTTTCCCCTTAATCACTTACCTGTTCCTTTAAGGTTAAGAAGGAGCAAAAGAATGGAGATTGGTGGAGGAGTGATCCAACTCCAGGTGCAGCTGGGGGACTCCGGGGGTGGGTCATCACTCTTGCTTCCTTGACCATTCCTTTCAGAATGGACATTTGTGGTGTGTGCCTAGCTGCTTGTGATGGATCTGCAAGGTGTGTGAGCTTTATTTCAGCCACACTCCTAGGTCATAGTTGGCTACTGCTATCCTGGTTACTGGCTGCTCCTGAGATCTGGACAAATTTCTGGGCATGTACATCAGCCCAGGGATGGGACATCAAGATTGCCAAGATTGCCCTAGTCCGCCCTCCTTCTGAACTGTCCTTTTAGACTTTCCCTCTGTAATATCCTGGCAGGCAGCTTCACAATGACCTCTGGTGCTGGGGGTGAGAGTGGGAGGGCATTAGCTCCTGTGTCAGAACCTCTCATGAGCTTGGGACTAGCTTTCCCATGCACCTGCCATCACATGGAGTGAGTCAACTGGTCTATTTGCCTGTAAAATTGGAATAGTCATTATACTTAACCTTGAACAATTGTCTTGGAGATTTAAAAAAATATGTACAAAGTTGTCATTAATGTTAATAAGATTAAGAGTCAACAAGTATTCTCTCCTCCAAATGTTCAAAATTTGGATCACTAGGGAAAGCCTGCCATAATTCCTGAGAAAAGAACAGTCCTTGGAAGGATTCTGAACAGCTGTTTGCTTTGAGGAAATGTACTGAAGCGGAAATAAGACATTGCTCCCATCTTTATGAACAGCTTTATAAATAACACGGGCAATCCCTCCAAATCAGTGTCTTCCACATCCTCTGAAATGGATCAGATTTTAACTATTAAATACTTTTGGATATTTACCATATTTGCTGGGATGTTCATTTTAGGGACCAAATACATGAAATCTAATTCTGTGTGTTTACAAAGTATTTCCCATATAATTTTGAAAGAATTTCAGACAGTTTATAGTAAAAGCCACATTTAGTATTCCAATTAATGACATAGTGAGGCTGGATTTTTACATAGCATGATTTTTTTTTTTTAGAGACAGAGTCTCACTTTATTGCCCTCAGTAGAGTGCCATGGTGTCACAGCTCACAGCAACCTCCACCTCCTGGGCCTAGGTGATTCTCTTGCCTCAGCCTCCCGAGCAGCTGGGACCACAGGCGCCAGCCACAACATCTAGCCATTTTTTTGTTGCAGTTTGGCCAGGGCCGAGTTTAAACCAGCCACCCTCAGTATATGGGGCCGGCACCCAACCACTGAGCCACAGGGGCTGACTATCATGAATATATATATATATATTTTTAAGTATAACAAGGTCTCTCTCACCTTCTCCCCATTAGGAGAAGGACCCACTTTCAACTCTCTTTGGAAGTGCTCTAAACTTTCTCTTTGTTCTTCCTAAATAAAATTCCCCTTTGAAAAAAAAGTGTAACAACAAAGCAGTTCTCTTGCATAATGAATATATGCAGCTGTGCATTCACAGTTAACATTTTCCTACAAGACAGAGAACTAGTTCTACATTGTCCTCTGCCACTAAACAGCTGTGTGGCTTCAGGTAAACAGGTTGTTCTGAAGTTCAGTTTCATTATTATAAAACTAGGCCTCTGAAAGAGTTCTGTCATGCCACGTAAAATATTATTAGTTAAGAATAAAAAGTACTAGTTCCCTAGTAACTTTATGGCAAGGATTTCAAATTTTTGCATTCACTGTCTTCTTCTCTTGACACATTAATTTTCGCCTCTGTGGTATATACATAAATACATATGTATATGTATCCAGGTCAAATATCCCACATCTGAAAAGTGGAAATCCAAAATGCTCCACAATTTGAAATTTTCTGAATACCAACATGACACTCAAAGGAAATGCACACTGGAGCATTTCAAATTTGGTATTTTCTCATTTGGGATGCTCAAATATATATAATAGGTAATATATTATATATAATGCATATTGTAATATGTTATAGTGTAAATATTCCACAATTTGAAACACGCTTCCAGCCCCAATCATTTTAACATTTCAAATAAGGGGTACTTGTATATGTATGTACACACACACACACACACACACACAGACAGACATGTTTTCTAATGTTCGTGTGTTGGAAACTTAAATTTATTGCAACAGTATTAAAAGGTGGGATCTTGAAGAGGCAATTCAGCCCTGAGAGTTCCACCCTCGTGAATGGATTAATGCCATCCTTATGGGACTGGGGTAGCTATCCCAGGAGAGGGCTCCTAGTGAAAAGGTGAGTTCTGCCCCTGTTTTCTCTCTCAGGCTTGCTCTTCTGCCGTGGGATGATGCAACATGAAGGCTCTCACCACAGGTGGTTCCTCAATCTGGGATTTCCTAACCTACAGAAATAGGAGCCAAATAAACTATTCTTTCTAAATTACAAGGTCTTTGGTATAGTGTTACAGCAGGGGAAAACAGACTACATATAAATATATATAAATAATAATTTGAAGGACTTTGACACGAGTGTAATTCCAGGGTTCTGTGATGCCCATATCCTTGGATTTGCCATGGAAAGCTATGGTGCTCAGTTCCTGAAGTGCAACCTTAAACAAATACCTCAACTTCTCTGAGTCCATAATCCAAATGTCCGTCTCTACCTTTCTCTGTTTCTATGTCCTGTTCCATATTTTCTGTTTTTCCAAGGCCAGGGCACAAAGACTGGTGATCTCCTCCTTTACCAAAGTGAAAGAAAGCCAGCACAATTTGTTTTCTGATGGAGAGAAATTTCACTTTCTTTTTTGGTCAAATGTTTCTTCATTCTTGAATCAATGGACAAGATCATGTGACTTTCCTTCCTTAGCCTGCTGATATGGTGGGTTACACTGACTGACTTTCAAATGTGGAACCAGACTTGCATACCTAGAATAAATCCCACTTAGTTATGGTTTATAATTCTTTTTAGACATTCCTGGATTCACTTAGCAAATAATGTTGTTGAGAATTTTTGTATCAACATTTATAAGAGATACTGTATTTTCCATTATTTTGTACCAGTGATTTTCTATTAATTCTATTCTAGGAATTCTATTAATTGCTGAGAATGAGGTGTTGAAAATTATAACTGTAATTTTGAATTTGTGTATTTCTCCTTTTGGTACTATGTTTGGTTTTACATCAATATCATACTAGCCTTAAAAAATAGATTGGGGCTCGGCGCCTGTGGCTCAAGTGGCTAAGGCGCCAGCCACATATACCTAAGGTGGTGGGTTTGAGTCCAGCCCGGGCCCGCCAAACAACAATGATGGCTGCAACCAAAAAAAAAAATAGCCAGGCATTGTGGCGGGTGCCTGTGGTCCCAGCTACTTGGGAGGCTGAGGCAGGAGACTCGCTTGAGCCCAGGAGTTGGAGGTTGCTGTGAGCTGTAATGCCATAACACTCTACCCAGGGGAATAGCTTGAGGCTCTGTTTCAAAAAAAAAAAAAATAGATTGGGAAGTACTCTCTCCTCTGAAATAATTGTATAAAATTGATGTTAATTTGTCTTTAAATGTTGGGTAGAATTTTCCAGAGAATCTTTCTGGTTCTGGAGACTTTCTTTTTTCCAGGAAGCTTTTAAATTATAAATTAAATTTCTTTCATGGTTCTGGGACTATTTAGTTGTCTATTTCATCCTCACTGATTTTTGTTAGGTGGTCTTTGAGGCATAGGTCTCTTTCTTATAACTTCCTGAATTCAGGAGTGTAAGTTGTTCATAGCATTTTTTTTATTATCATTTTTAATGGTTATAGAATCTGTAGTGATATCTCATTTCTGATATTGGTCATTTGTGTTTTTTCTTTTCTTTCTTTATTTTGGGGGGGGGGTCAACTTTGCTAGAGGTCTATCAGTTGTATTTATTTAATTATTTATTTAAAGAATGAGCTTTTCGTCTCCCTGATTTTTTTCTATTGTTTCTCTATTTTCAATTTTGTGAATTCTTTATCTGTATTATTTCCATTCTTCTGTTTGCTTTGGATTTATTTTGTTCTTTACTCCCAACTTCAGTTTCTTGACATAGGACCTTAAAGTACTCATTTGATATTGCCCTGCTTTTTTTTCTTAGAGACAGAGTTTCACCTTGTCACCCTTGGTAGAGTGCTGTGGTGTCACACAGCTCACAGCAAACCCCAGCTCTTGGGCTTAGGTGATTCTCTTGCCTCAGCCTCCAGAGTAGCTGGGACTACAGATACCCACCACAATGCCCAGCTATTTTTTTGTTGTGGTTGTTGCAGTTTGGCTGGAACTGAGTTCAAACCAGCCACCCTCTGGCGCCCTACTCATTGAGATACAGGCACTGCTATCCCCTGCTTTTCTAAACTAAGAATTTAGGGCTATAAATTTCCCACTCATTATTGCATTAACTGTACCCTACCTATTTACATGTATTGTATTTTCATTTTAATTAAGTTTTACAAATTTTTATTTCCTTTTAAGAACTGATCTTTGTCCCCTGGGTGATTTATAATTGTTTTCTTTAATTTCCAAATGTTTAGAGATTTTTCTGTTGTCTTTCTATTGTTCATGATCACAGAACATGCTCAATATTATTTCAATTATTTTAAATATATTGAGGTTTATTTTTATGACCTAAGATATGCCTATCTTAGTGACTGTCCGATGGACAGTAAATAACATGTGTTCTGGTACATAATAGCACACTCTATAAATGTTAATAACACCCTGGTTGTTCTGTATCTTTGCTTATCTTCTATATAGGAATTCTATTAATTGCTAAGGATGAGGTGTTGAAAGTTATAACCATAATTGCGAATTTGCACATTTCTCCTTTTAGCACCATCAGTTTTTGCTATATGTATTTTGAAGGTCTATTGTTTTGTGCATACGTGTTTGGGATAATTATGTCTTCCTATTGGATTAATCTTTTTATCATGAAATCTCATTTTTTTCTCTAGTTACTTTTGAAATCTACTTTCCTGATATTAATGTGTATACTTCTGCTTTGTAAAAAGCAAAAATGGATATTTTATGGCATCTTTTCCCATCCTTTGGCTACCAACCTACCCCAATCACTCTATGTGAAATCTATATGGCATTGTCTTTTATGCATCTTACAGATATTTTTAACCATGTTTTTCAATCCACTTTGTCTGTTTCTAACATTTCATTGGTGGATCTACATTTAAGACAAATATTGACACAATAGGGCTTAAGGGCTTATTGCATTAACTGTACCCTACTTATTTACATGTGTTATATTTTCCGTTGGGTTACTTGTTTTGTATCAGTTTCATTTCTTGTTCCTTTACTTTTCCTATTCTTACTTTCTGTGAGTTACTAGAACAAGTTTTTAGAATTCCTTCTTAATTTATTGGTAGTCACTTCATTTTTTAGAATTGAGAGAAGTCCCCATCTAAATGTCATTGGAGGTGGGTGGGAAAGGCTCATTCCAGGCACTTCCTGTGATTAAGGCAAAAATCAGAGCACCCAGACCCCAGGCTTCCCTGCGCAAAGCACCTATAACTAGTGCAGGACTTTTTCCAGCCTGCACGTGAGGAAACTTTGACAGAACTCAGCAGCACGATAGTGGAAACTCTGGATGACAGTAATCACCAGGACTCTTCTGGGGCTGAGAAAGAACTTCTAAAATTTATTATGGGAAGACAGAACTTGTCAGAGTTTAGGATGAGTGCTCCAAACTTAGCAGTAAGGTAGCCTCATTTTGTACCTCATGCTGGTTAAAACACACATTGAAGAAATGTCCGTTCTATCTTTTCCTTATCCAGAGTTATCAAATGGCAACCTTTTCCACAGGTACTATGAAGTCCAGATTATCTGCCTTCCCTAACGAAGAAGGGTGGAGATCACCTTCACCATCATATATACACACACCCCAAACAAAATGACTTATGGTCATAAGTCCTGTGGCAAGCATTTTTCTCCAGAATGTTCAGATTTTTCATAAAGTCAACCTCATTAGTTCTTGATGTAAAGATCAAAGTCTTTATCTCCCTGTTTTGAGTGGGAAGATTAAAGAGTGGATACTTGCTCAAGGTCACATGCCAAGCCAATACTTGAATTAGTAGTTAAACTCCCTCCTTGGATATATGACATAATTGGCCACACCAGCTGATGTCTGCAGTGCTAATTATTTCTGATGTTTGGCTTATAATCTTACTGGACTTCTATCTTCTCATGAAGAAGTGTGTAGTTTGGTTCAGGGGCAGCTGGCTCAGTCAAGGTAGCATGTATATAATGACATGATAATAGCTCACCTCATCCCAAGGTTTTGGGGGACTTTCACTGTATCTATTAGTCATTACTCCCTGAATACTATACATAGCCCCTGCCAAAGCCATTAGAGCCCTGCAGTGCTTTAAATTAGGACCTTCAAGGGAGAATGTGCCAGGTTGGTGAGGGAGGCAGCAGGAGATGCAGGGGTCTAGTGCTGTGGGGATGGGAGCTGTGAGAAGCCAGCAGGTAGAAAAAAGTGGACTGGAGGAAACTTTTGAAAAGTGGCTGCCCTTTATTTAGAAATTTGGCAGGCAGCCAAGAGGACAGAAGCTATTCTGAGCAGAGAACGTTCCAAATGGAAGGAAGAGGCTGCAAGTGCAAAGACATTGACTTAACACTAGTGGTGCATCCATGAAAGGCAAGGAATTCAGTGTGACTGTAGACCTGGAAGGCAAGTGTAGATTTATGGGAAGTTAGAGGAAGGAGAGAATCGGGGCCAGATGGACAGAGGCCTTGAACATCTGCGTCCTCCAAGACAGCACTCTATGGTGGAAAGAGCACAGGTACTGGAGGCAGATGGTCCAGTTTCCATACCGATGCCACCTTGTTTATATGATCCCTGCTCTTCCTTCCTTCCAGGCACACAGTCATTCAAGGCGTCAAAGACATTAAGCACAGACTGGATTTAGAAAGTCATAAAAAATGCCAACAGTGTTTTCTAATAGGCTATGTATGTGTCTGAATTTAACATCAGCCGAGCAGAACTTGAAGCTACTTTGCTCTGGTTATAGGATCTGGTGAAGCTTAAGAAACTGGCTGGGGACCAGGTTCTGCAGCGTAATTGTTTGCCAACATCTGCTTCCAAGGTACCTGGAGCCACTGTCTTCAGCAGTCAGACTTTCCCTGATCCTTACAAGCAACTTGGGAGTGTATTCCCCAGGAGGACAGAGCTCAGTGTCAGGAAAGGTGACAGACAGATCGCAGTACAGGTTAACTGTGTCCTCTAATAGCATTGCCCTCTTGCTTTTCCAAACTCTTCCCTGGGAGAGAAGCTCCTGGGATCATTATCAGTAAAGATTGATGCCTTTTCTCCTCTCCCTCTCCTCTTTCATTCTTTTTTATTTCCTCCAGAGAAGATGATTTATTGAGTACAGTAGCCAAAACTGTGAAACATCTAATACCTTGTCTATTAAACCAGAACCAATGGACTTACCACTCCGTTTAGAAAGCTGTCTACACCTAGACCTAGTAACAGCTGTGTTGACAGTCCCAGGATGAATGAGGAAAATGTTGCAGAGATTGAAAATGTGTGACTGAGTGACTTAATTCTTTGATGCTTGACTCTCAAAGGAGGACTGCATGGAAAACTGATGTTTCTAGAGCTAAATTCAGCAACCGCCTGAGGTGGGCACAGTTTTTCAGTCTTATCTAAGGATAGCTGTGTACACCTCACTTTTAAACATACACACTGCACAGCACACACGTACACCACAAAGCATTGCCCACATCCTCAGTGAGTGCTGCCATTATGCACCTGCCACGTGAGAAGGGGGTGGGTGGATCTAACTCTGTTAGAGCTGTGACCACACATGCTCATATGCCAGGTGCTCAGATGACAAATTCTCTCAGTTAACCTTTCAAGGAAGACAGGTAAGGAAAGTGAGGCTCAGCAAGGCTCAGCAAGGCCGCGTTTCTGGTAACTGATTCTCAGTTTGTCTCACTCTCTTGCCCATTTTCTATCACTACAGCCAACCAGACTATCCTGCAGAAGCAATTCTACCAAAGAAAAATATGAAGTCTCATTTCCTCACAGGGTTGTATAATCACCTCTTCTGCCTCCCACACTCCCTCATTCACAAACTTATTTATTTATTCAACCAGTGTACATAGGCTGGGTCTTCCCCATACCAAGCACTGCTCATCTCAAGAAGCTCATCAAAGCCTAAACCTGAAAAGCAACTGTGACACCAGGGTTTGTCCCATTTACATCTCATGTACCAAGAAACAGAGATTACGCTACATGTCAGGTGATCAAAGGAATAAAAATATTAGTGCTATCTGTATGTGTCACTTCAATTATTTCAATGGAGGCATTCTTTCTTACTTTCTTGCTTTTCTAGGGCTGGTGTCAAAATTAGCACAAACTTGGTAGTTTAGAACAATAGAAATTTACTCTCTCTCACTTCTGGAGACCCAGAGGTAGAAATTAGGGGAGTCTGTAGAGCCACACTCCCTTCAAAGCCTCCAGGGAGGATTCCTCCTCTCCTCTTCTGGCTTCTGGTGGTTGCTGTCAGTCTGTGGCAGTCTGTGGCAGTGCTTGTCTTGTGGCGACATAACTTCTGTTTCCATCACTGCATGGCATTCTTCCCTCTGTGTCAGTCTGAGTCCTCTTGTTCTAAGGACACAGATCCTTGGTAGGATTAGGATATGTGACCTCATTTTAACTAATTACATCTGTAAAGTCCTTATTTCCAAATATTGTCACATTCTGAGATTTCAGATGGACCTGAGCTCTAGGGGGGGGACTCTATGCAACCCACCACAGTAAGAACACAAGCAAGCAGTTTCTCATCAACCTCTTTGCTACCAAAACCACTGTTTCCCACGTTTGTGCCCTGCCACACACTTTTCTCACCCTGACCTAACCAAATCTCTGTCAGAAAGTCCCTGGGATCACTCCCCCCTCCAAGACTCAAAGCCCTCAGATAAGTCCTTTGTCTTTAGACCTAGACACCCAGGACAGCAAACCCAGTGCTCTGTGACTCTTACTTAGCTGGGAGAGAAAATGAGCCCATGTGTCCATGCATGATCAGGAATCAGACCAGCATGGGCTTGGCATTCAGCTACACCACCAAACAGCACCATCTTGGAACAGTGATTTACATTCTCTAAACCTCCATTTCCTTGTCTATAAAATAAGGAATATGTAACTCACAGGGTTATTAACACGATTAAATTAGGTAATGACTGAATGTTACTCAGTGGTGGCCATTGGCAGCAGTAAACTGAAAGAAACACAAGAAGTGGAGGAGGTTCCATGAACTCTACTGCCGGATCCATTGGGAAGAGCACGACCTAGATGAGAGGAAATGGAAACTTCCTCCCACAGTCCCCAACATGGTAAGATCTTCAGCCCACTGAAGCTGGGAGATCCAAGTCACCTGGGACATCAGCCTGAGAAAGGGTTCTGAAGAGCTCAGAGTGTTTCCCAGTTCCATCCCCCTCCAGGAGGAGGACCACTTCTTGGTTTTACTTCCAACTGTCCACAAACTCCTTCCTCTCTTGCTACGGGTCTCCCTGCCTAGTGGAAGAGTGAAGTTAAAGAATTCTGAAAAGGAAAAACAAAGAGAGATTATGCATTTGAAAAGGTAAGAATCCTATTATAAAGCTATAATGAAAACAATGAAAGATAAATAGATAAGAGAAAAACAAGAACTGCCATGGTTTGAAAATTTGTTCCCTCTAAAACTCAAGTCAAAACTTAATCCCCAAAATGGCAGAATTAAAAAGTGAGGCCTTTAAAGGGTGATTAGGTCATGAGGATTCAGTCATCATGAATGGATTAATCCATTCATAGATTAGTGGATTAATGGATTCATGGGTTATCATGAGAGTGGGGCTGTAGCTTTGTAAGAAGAGGAAGAGAGATCTGAGTTAGCACACTCAGCTCTACAATATACTACACAAGAATGAACGCTCATGAAATCTATGGACTTGGGTTGATAGTGCAAGTTCATCAATTGTAGCAAATGCACCACTCTGGTGGGCTGATAATGGGCAAGGCTATGCATGTCAGAGGGGCACTGGAAAATTTCTGTACCTTTCTCTTAAATTTCTGTGAACCTAAAACTACTCTAAAAAATGAAATTTTCAAAAAAAAAGTGTAAATGCTTGATCATGTATTAACTAATAAGCATGCTGCACATCATGACCCATAAAGGCACCAGCGCTTGGAAGAGAATTTGTCCTCACATATTTGCCTGTGGGTACGTTACCTGATGGTAATTAGTCTGGTAACTGAAAGAAGTCTCAGTAAGGTGAGAAAACAAAAACAAAAACCACGCTTTGTGCAAAGGGGAGCTGCCACCAGGGGAGGAACAACAGAGGGAAGCTGAGGCATAGAAACAGGCTAGGCTGTGCTGGAAGGTGGGCAGGGAGCCCTATGACCTCTATACTTGGCCAGCAAGACTGACCCTGCTCTGCTCTGCTCAAGAGACCCCTACGGTTCCTCGTGAACAAGGCTCAGGAGATGAGCTTCTCCTCAAGACAGTCCATATTCACTCATGGCAAGTTTAGCCTCTGAACCTGGACGATTTATTCTCCATAATCCGAGGGAGATGGAGCACTAATATTGCCAAGGAGTCTTGGCTTTAAATGAATTTTATCTGGGGTTTTCCAGCATTGACATATCCTGTCTGCTGCCTACAACTCTATACCTCACTTGTGGTGACAGAAGGGCTGCATGTTGTCTACAGGAGAAGCTCCACCCAGGGATAACTGCTTGACCATGATGGTAATAATATCCACAGTCCCAGTCCTATGGTAGTAGACCGTCAGGGATAACAGTGCACAAATGAGAACCTAGCTCACCTGCAAGGTGAGCTCACCTGTGGCTGTACAATTAGGTTCTCAAACTTGTCCTAGAAAAAATGCTACATACCTCATTGCTGAATATCATTATGGTTACCTTTGAGGTACTCCTCTCGGGAAGCTGTGCACTGATGCCAGTGCCTAGTCCACTCTTCAAAATAATTTTGGAATCTTTTTTAGGTATGACCATCGGCTTTCATTGTACAAGGTATGACAAAGAAGTTCATGAACTCATCCTAGATAAAGTGCCACATACCTCATTGCTGAGTATCACCACATTCACCTTTGAAGTACTCCCCTTGGACATCTGGGGAGTAACTGTAGTGTTATTCAGCAATGATCTATGTGACACGTTATCTAGGATGAGTTCGCAAACTTCATTGTCTGACCAGTATAGCATCCAGTCATCACACTGAACAATTTCTTCTCTTAGACAACCAGGACCAAAGAAACCAAGCAGAAATTTCAGCCTATTACAGTGTGAAGTTTAGTAATACTGACACATTACCAATTTATTTTTAATAACACTAAATAATAATCTAATTCTAGAACATTTCCATACCATACCCCCCCCCCAAAATTATGCTTATCACCAGCCCCAAACACCTCCACCCCTAGCAACCAGTAATCTATTTTCTGTCTCTATAGATTTGCCTATTCTGGACATTGTATACAAAAAGAAATCACATACACATATATGGGGCATTTGGTGTCCAGCTTCATTCTCTTTTTTCATATGATTTAACGTTTATCTATATTGTATCAGTATTTCACTCCTTTTTATTGCAAAGTAATATTCCATTTTATGACTATAATGCATTTTGTCGATTCATTTGTCAGTTGATGGACTCTTTAGGTTGTTTAGGGACAGCGTGAACAATTCTGCTATGAACATTCACATGCAAGTTTTTGTTCAGAATATATCTTAAATTATCTTGGTTATCTATCGAGTAGTAGAATTGCTGGGTCATATGGTAACTCTATTTTAACTTTTTGAGGAACTGACAAAATTGTTTTCTGAAAAGTCTGCACCACGGTTGGTACCTTCCCATCAGCAGCACGGGAGGAGTTCGACTTCTCCACATCCTTACCAGCACTTGTTATTGTCTGTCTTTTTATCACCAGCATTCTTGTGAGTGTAAAATGGTTTTGATTTGCAGTTACCTAATGAGGTTGGGCTTCCTTCATGTGCTCATTAACTATCTTTACATCTTCTTTAGAGAAATGTTTATTTAAATTCTTTGTCCATTTTTAAGTTGGGTAATTTGTCTGGATGCTACACCCTTCTCAGATATATGACTTACAGATATTTTCTCTCATGTGACTTGTCTTTTCACTTTCTTGAGGATGTCCTCTGATGCACACATTTTTAATTTTGATGATGTCCAACTTACCAGTAGATGCCTGAAACCTCAGCTGGTACTTCACTCTGCATACACTCTGTGTTTTCTTGAATGTATATCCCTAGGATACAGTTTAATTATAAATTAGGCACAATGATTAACAACAGTAACAAATAATGAAATAGAACAATTCTAAAAATATATTGTAGTAAAAGTTATATGACTACAGTCTCTCTCTTTCTCTCAAATAGCCTATGGTACTGAACTCATCTATTTTCTGACTTTGGATAACCAGAAGTGCAGAAAGTGAAACTGTGTATGATTAAGAACTATTGCAATCAATTTTTGCTATTGATCTTGTGTCCAGAAACATTGTCAAAACTTATTTCTAGTACTTTTAATAGTTTTTCTATTAGGACTTCCTATATACAACATCGTGGCGTCTCCTAATGGAGATAGTTTCAATCCCTCTGCACATCTGGATCCCTTTTCTTTCTTTTTCTTGCCTAACTGCCACCCTGCTAGAACTTCCAGTGCACTGTTGAAAAGAGGTGAGAAGACAAACATCTCAATGTTGTTTCTGATCTTAGGGGGAAAGCATCCAGTATTTTACCAGTATGATGGCATTGTGCGGGTTTTTGTAGGTGCCATTTACCAAGTTGTATAGCAGACTGTTTATGTGCTCTCACTACCAATTAGTTTTTATTTTTTTAGCCTTCACATACCTCAAGGGTTGTTTGAAGCTGTGTCATTGCTGTTCAGAGGATAACTTTCCCAATTATGTCTGTACAATACATTCAAACCTAAATAATAGCATCTTAGCATTTAGTAGACTCAAAGATGAATAGATTCCCTTTGATACACCTTGGTATGGTTGAGATAGTTTGGACCAGATACCAGAAAAATCTACCTCTTTCTTTGCTTGACAAAGGCATTTTGCCCACCTTAGCATTCATTTCTTCCTCCATAACATGGGAAAAATTGCATCTGCTTTTAATTTCTAATCAAATCAAATAAGAATACTGAATGTAAAAATACCTGGCAGGCTTTAAAGAGCCACGCACATCTGAGGAGGAGGATGTGGATGATGAAGATGTATCAGGTGGCAATACAGGGGTCCATTTAACCTTCAGCTGCATGACCAAATGAGCTGGAGCTAGATTTCTGACTTTCATTTTCTGCGTGCAAAATGCATGTGATCAATGGTTCCATAAACTGAACTGGGACATCAGGTAAGACAGGTGTGCCTAGAATGGGCAATGTGCTCTGAGGCAGAGGAGAGCAGGCAAAGACAATAATGTGAGGAGATGGAGGGGAGGTATCCACAGGTCTGCTTCCCTTCACAACCGCAAGGAGAAAGCAGCACCTATCAAAGCCCCAAGGAGCCTGTGGCCCCACTCCTCCAGGGCTGGGTGCAGCGGCTTTACTGCAGTGAAGCTGTGTGTTGAAAATGAAAGCACACAGAGACTCAGGGTACCTGGCTCAGGGCACTGAGAGAGGTGGGGAGAGCCAGCGGCCAGCCCCTCCCAGCCAGGGTGACCTCAGCTGCTCAGCCTGCCAAGGCAGCTGACTTCACAAGACTTAAGTTCACCAAAGGCTTTATTAAACTCAGCCTTTACTGGAATAAGATCCTTTCTTTGGAGTGATTATCCATGATGAGACCCAAATGTAACATTTTATATTAAGTGATTTGATGCTGAAATGATAAACTCAAGTTATAACTGAAAAAACATTTTAAAAGAGGAAATCTAGAAGTTGCTAAGGCATGTCACTGTAATTACAGTGCTCACAGCTGCCTCATTTAAAAAATGGAGCCAGGGGACCTCTTAAAATGATGACCAGAAGTAAAATGGCCATAGGTCTTGGCATGATAATAGCAAAAGGCTTCAGAAAATACAGAAACTTGCTTTTTCCTGCCTGTTATTCCAGGATACACCAGGACTGGGCCAGCAATGCCCTTTGTGTCAGAATTAGGGACAAGGGCACTGTCGGGACATATATTGGATGTTGTTCTCACTCTAGACCTTATCAAATGCAGTCCAAAGCAAAGTGCTGCTTTGTGTCTGTGAGTGTGTAACTGAGTAAATGCCCAGAGGTACATGTTGACTTGGGCATCTGAGTTAGTGGAGCAATCTTGCTGGAGTAGATGTCTTTGTTTAGCAAAATATCTTATAACCAGAATGATGAGATGAAGTTTGGAAAGAGACAACCAAAGAGATAGCTTAAAAACACACTGAGAACTACCAAGGAATGTGGGTGTCCAGGGGGCCAGAGATGAGAGAAGCAGTGTTTGAGGGGAGGCGAGGGGAGAGGGAGAAGGGGATAGCTACATGGACCACTTAGGAGAAATGGACTCCATGAGAAATTCCCAGAAACACAGGATGGCTGAATTCTTTAGAAAAGGACCTTGTATAGATTCAGTTTTATTTGTTCGCTGCAAGCTACAAGCATTTCACCATTCCCCCTCCACAACAGGGTCTAAGAAGTTGCTAGACCCCACTTCCTTTTGAGGGGGTGTTCAAAATGTGTGGAGCAGTAAAGAAAGGGATGGTATCTGCCTCCATCTCATTATAGTGTCATGGTTCCAGGTAGCAATGCCAGAGAAGAGGTCAGGAGTCTTAAAGGGCTTTGTGGTCACCAGCAGCAAAGCTGTGTGAGTGCATTGAAAGGCCTCACCCAATGGGCGGGGGCGAGCCTGGAGGGAGGGGCCTGAGCCAGTGGGTGGGGCCAAACCAGGGCCCGAGGGAGCAGCAGCTGCCCAGTGACTGACTAGTGGCAGTTCTCAACCTGTGGGTGGCGACCCCTTTGGCCTATATTGAAGGTTCCCGGCATTAGGAAGGTTGAGAACCACTGGCTAGAGGGAGTCTTAAGACCAATTTTGTATCAACACAAAAAGAAGGTGATTAGGAGGAGGTGAATGGGACAGGGGAGCCCTTCATAAGTATGCTCTTTTTGAGTCTGGAGTCAGATGTCCTAAGGCAGTTAGGGTAGTGTCAGAAGGAGGAGGCCACCAGGATAAGAAAGCTACAAGAATGTGAATATGCTAGCTAAGATAAATATACCAATAGGGAATCTGTAGTTATTTTGCTGTAGCCATTAATGTCTTCATCTAAGATAAAATTCCCTTAATTGGAGCATATGCACAATTGAGGTGATGATCTCTCTAAATGAAGCATCTTCACTGGCATGGTAAAAAATACACCCACCAACACCATGACAATTCTAGAAGAGACCCTAGAAGGTCAAGAAAGGGAAGGGTTCCTGTTGTAGAAACTTCTCCACTCTTTTCGCAGAAAATTCATGACTGTTCCTCCCCCAGTTTGGCATAGTATCAGGGATTCGCATAAAAGGAGAGACCCCAGATGCTAGAGTGGTGCTGATCCTCCACTCTTTTGCCTTTTCTTGAAAGCGTACCCTGCTTTCAATAAATATTTCTGCTTCTGCCTACACTGGTGTCTGTTCTTTCTCTTGTTAGCGACTCTGAGGTTGAAGTCCTTCCTGTGGGGAAGTGAAGACCCCTCTCTGTCATTGTGGTAGTGGCTGGAGGTTGGTCTCACTTTCCTTGGTGTCATTAGAGCAAGGAAGGTAGAAAGGTTATTGAAAGTAAAAGCAGAAATCTGGGGAAATTGGTGCCAGTTTTTCAATGATGGAGAGGCTGCAGGTAGCACTCAGCACTGCTCCGACTTCCAAGGTGGCAGAAATTGAGCGTGAACCGTACTCTGTCATCTGTGAACTGGGTAATCTCAAGTACAACAGACATTCACTGAACACCAATTTCTTTACTTGAAAAATGGAGATAAGAATAATGATTTTACTGGTAATCCTGCCCCTCTTTGATTCCAAGAGGAATTCCAAGAGGGAGAAGTCAGCTCCCTGCTTCAGTCTGGCCACCAGATATTGTGAGATCAGGCTGATGAACTCAGGGGGGCTCCTTCCCACTGGACTCCTGGGTGCTTCACTAGTCCCTTTTCCTCCTAGACTTGTCCCTCCTCACTCATCCCCTGCTGGCCTCCCAGCCCCCTGCAGACCAGGAAGTCCAGGAGAGCTCAGAAATGAATCCACGGTGGAGGCTGACACCAACAGGGGACACTCTGCCCTTGTTTTGCACAGCATGTTTGGAAACATAGGAAGCAAATTGCGGTGGGGGGATGTTGAGATATGAGAGACCCTTTTCTGTAGGAAAAAGACACAGCAGGGAACAATGACTATATCCTAGAATGAGTAAAAGGAGGTTCTGGTATTCACCTGGACTCCCACTGTTCCTGGTTTTATTGGGCCAGGATGGAACAAAACCGTTCTTTGTTTCAAAGATGGTCTCTCTCTCTCCAAATGCAAAAGGACCACATATCTGGGTTAGCCAAACCCTCACAAGACGTCTTCCCTATCCAGTACACCTTCTGAGCCCGAGTGTTACCTCATCAGCCTTCCATGTAAAACCTTTTTGGGCAATCATTTCACAGCCTGATAACCATCTCCTCAGCTGAGTTCTAGACTTCTCTGCCTTCTCCTGTTTTTCCTCCCTCCTTCTACCCCAGGCCTCCTGAGGGTGGCTCAGGCTTCCTGCAGGGGTCACTACCTGAAATGGGGCTCCCTGGGCTCTCTTCCTGCCTGGGAGACTGGGAGTTGTCCTTGGAGACTACTTTTGAAAGTCACCTCCTCAAAGTAGCTTCCTCATTTCCTTTCAGCTATGAGAAGTTTTCTCTTCTGACACCCACAAGCCTCTTTTCATGCTGTTCACTGTTGGGCTTTATCTTTTTCTATGCTACCTCCAGATGACGAGGGCCTGGAAGACAGTCACTTGCTGGAAGCATCTGGGGCAGGGAAACGGTTTGCTGAGTGAGCAACTCTTTGCTCTTGTTGCTGTTTGGGGGCCGTTAGTCGGTGTTTACTGTCTTTACCATGTGCCAGGCACTTTGCGGAGCATTTTACGTGCATTTGCTCATTTCATCCTTGTAACAAATCTATCTACCCCCAATTTAAATCCAAGAAACCTGAGTCTTAGATAAAGTAATTGGCCTCAACTCAAACAGCCAGTAAGTGGCAAAGCCAAGACTCTAAGCAGAGTCATCAGTCGGCCCTCCAGAGGTGTTTTAGTGTTGGAGAAGAATCTGAAATGGTTTCAAGCAGATTCTAGGACTAAATCAAGTGAGGCTATGTGTGTGAGTTTATTGCTGTGCAACTTTGAACCTGAGCCTTACTTTCTTCTATCTCTAAAGCAGGGGTAGCAATTGTTTAAAAATAAAGCTTTTTATATGGACTAAATACGCCACCATAAGTAGGTCTTTAACAAACCCCCTGGTTACGGCTGAGACTAGAGTGCAGCCAGCCAAGCACCACCCTCCCAGGGCCCCACATTTAGGGGGAGATACACTCTCAGGAGCCAACCCTGCACCCACCCAGCTCTGAGCAGGAGTACCTTTCTAAGGGACCTCCCTCACATGGCCCCAGAGCTGCCCCTAGCATTGGCAGGTGAGGAAAATCATTCTTAATCTTTCCTTTCTTACTTCTCCCTAATCAAGCCGAGTTGTCTTGGGCATGAAACTGAACCATTCTTTCTATTTTTTTTAATTAAATCATAGCTGCATACATTAATGCATTTATGGGGTACAATATGCTGGTTTTATATACAATTTGGATGCTTACATCAAACTGGTTAACATAGCCTTCCCTCACTTTCTTGATTATTGTGTTAAGACATTTATACTCTACACTTATGAAGACTTTAACCTCTTTTATGTTTACATGGATGGAGCTGGAACATATGTTTCTTAGTAAAGTATCTCAAGAATGGAAGTAAAAGTATCCAATGTACTCAGCTCTACTATGAAACCAATTTATAATCACCCACACTTCCATATGAAAGATATAACACAACTACAGCCCAAGATGAAGGGAGCAAGAGGAGAGGGTGGAGGCACAGTAATTGGTGGGACCACAGCTCTGGTGCATTCTGAACCATTCCTTCTATATGAGGAGTCCTTTCCACAAATCATCTCTCTTTTCTTGTGGCTATGATACCTCAGCACTCATGTTTTAATTTGGAGCACCCCACCATACACACACACACATACCCACCCATACCCCAGAATTACCTGCATGCAGTTTCCACGAAGTGTGAGTCTTTTACTACAGTTGCAGGTGTCTAATTTTTTCTATTAGCCTAAAGGGCACGCTCCTGCTAATGCAGCCTCAGGCGGTCTCTCCAGAAGGAGGTTTCCCTCTTCTGGAGCATCAGAACACTGCCAGTTCTCTCCAGTCAGCCTTGTGGTCATGACCAAGGCTCAGCAGGACATTGTGCTTGTGCCCTTGGCCCTGGGCTGGGCCCCCAAGGTCTTTGACTCTTTTCAAATTGTTGAACAGGAAAGTAACTCTGGGGCCACTTCTGATCAGCCAGCCCCTGACTGTTGTAAAATTGCTTAATGACACTTGGGTTCTTTGGGAGTTGTTGAAGTGTAGAGCCTGTAATGAAGCAGTCCCTGGCTGCCTGGTGGAGGAGAAGGTTGGGTGGGAAGTTCAACCTTGTAGGTCCAAGGAGTCTCAGAGTTCAGCACAGGAAGAACTCATGTCCCCTTGCTGGGGGCTATGTGGGTTCATAAAGTAAACGTGAATATAGTTCTCAGGGTTTATTTTTTAATATTCAATCTTTTTATTTTGCTAGCATGCATTTCAGTTTCTCTTTCTCTACCTCTCATTCTTCATAAATGGTTTATTTTTGTCTTAAAAGTCTCTGAAATGTACCTCCTGAAATAACCCCAGCAAAGGACTCAAGAAACTAACTTAGACAAATAAACTTTATCTCTGTTTTTTTGAAAACATGTCCCCAGGCATCTCTTCTTTAGTTGCCTTCCTTATTTTGAAAAGCCAAAGAATGAAGGGGAGAGCAAGTCCTACACGTGCCCTCCACAGGCGCCGCCCCATAGCAATATCACGTGAGCCACCAATGGGACGCACATCTGTCATCCCAAGGTTCTGGTAGCTTCATCAAGAATAGCAAAACGAAGAGCAGTGAAATTAATGTTCATAGTATATTTGATTCAATTTAGTTTACCCCAAATATCATTTCCACATGTAATCTATATGTAAAAATTATGAATGAGATATCTTACATTTAAGTGAAATCCAGTGTGTATTTCACACTTGCAGCAATCAGAATCCAGACTGTCCACGTTGCAAGTACTGAGGAGCCACATGTGGCCAGAGGCTACCATACTGGACACTGGACTGCACAGTTCTAGAGCCAATGCCTCGTCAGGTTGGAGCCCCACTCTGCAGCCTCTGGCCAGGGAATGTCAGGGGTTCAGGCACGCCTGGCTCCCCAGCTACTAGTGTTCATCTGAGCAAGTGTCCTGAGCACACCAGACTTCAGGCTGTGTTATCTGTAAATGAGAGTATTGTCCCTACCTCCCAGGTGTGAGATGACAATGAAGCGAATTGCTGAATCCAGAGTCACAGACACATACCCAGTGGGCATCGGTTACTATCACGGTTGTTAGTAGTAACCCCATAATAGACATCAGTTACAGAACTCAGAGACAGTGGGTCTGCGTTGTGAGTGATTACCTGGGAATGCTGTGAGATCACCCAGTCCCAGCTGTTCATTACATAAACTAGGAAGCCAGGGCCACAGAGCAGGACAGGGTGCACTCCCCACAGGGAGCCTCCTGCTCCCACTCAAGCCGCCTCTTCCTCAAGGACACGTCCAGGCCTCAGCCACCGTTTCAGTGTGCTTTCAAGTCCTACATACGCATTACACACTTATTTGGGCACAGCTTGAAGAGGTGGGTGCTCAGTTGTACTAAAAACAAAAGGTGTAAGAAGGAATAATAGTGTGAGTTCAGTGCAGGACAATTTATGATTAATTTCAGGAAGTCCTGGTTAAGAATGCCATCTATTATTAGACTGAAATCACCTCTCCAGGGACTCAGGGAAACCCTATGACTGGAGACATTGAGGCTGGGCAAACACTGCTGAACACAGGAAAGTAACAAACACCTCCCTCTGCAGGGGCTGTTCAGAGACAAAGCACAAGTCCCAGGCTGCTTTCTGAGTCAGGGGTGCGTAGAGCAGATGTTTGCGTTGTGCCAGAGCTGAGGGTGCCTCTGTGCAGCAGTGGGACCTTAGACTCCAGCCTGGTCAGTGCACCAGGCTTAGAGACGAGAAGAGGCAATAAAGGGCATTATGTCAAAGCACACAGCAGGGCACAGTGGACACTGAGGCAATTCCTAGGCTGCACGTCAGGGAAATGTGGCCGACTTTATGTCTCTGCAGTTCTGTAGGGCATGTGACAGGGGGACATGATAATTTTTGATCAATTTAAAAGTGACAGGGCAGGATCCTTCCAGAAGGATCCTTCTAAAAGTCCTAGAAGTTGGTCGAGCAATCTTTGGCTAAGTAGAGTGGTGGACATCTACCCAAGGGAGCCTTCTCAGAGCTGCACAGCCTCTTTAAAGGAATGTGAAGATGGACGGTGGGATTTCAGAAGCCAGATGATGTAGAAAGGCTGCCTTTTGAACATTCTGATTAAATCTGGAAGGGGTTACAGATATACTGGATATATAAAAGCATCGAAATCCCATATGATCTGTGTAAGTGAGAATTATGGACATAATAAAGCCAGGATGAAATTGAATATAGACATGGTGATGGTATACCCTTAGATTGAAAGGCAATAATAGCAACTGCCTGGTTCATAGTGGGCATTAAATGTTTACTGGCTGGATTTATAGATGAGATTAATTAGTAGACTATGTAAAAATGAGTTAAAATTGAGCATAAATTCAAAACGTATCAAAAATCTGAAGATTCTGGCACATCAACTGCTATGACCTCTGTCCTCACTCCAAGGCCAGCAGTTAAGACCCGCACTGCTGGAGTCATCTCTGTGCACTGGTCAGACCCTCTGCTGGTGCAGGGGTACTTCCGGGCATCACAATGAAGAGGGCACTTGAGAAACAGCCTGTGCCGGCAAGCGAGAGTTCTGAATGGGGATGCTACATCATACCAGGATGGTTGGGGTACTTGGGAAGAAGGTTCAGGTGGAGGGGAAGGACTGGACATAGGTGGTGGCTGTCTAAATACTAGAAGGGTTGTCATGGGAAGCAGAACAGACCTTGCTCAGGGTGAGGTAGAGAGCAGGGGTGGGGCAAATGGAACGAGTAACGAAGGGCCCAATATAAGGAAGCTATTCCTAACGGTCAGTATTGACAGCAATGGAATCCACAGCTAATGAGCTCCCCATCACAGACAGAGTGCAAGCAGAGGCTGAAAGGCTGCTTGCCATGGATGGAATGAGGTGATTCACACATGGGCAGACCACCAGCCTGGTGGCGTCCTCCTCCAGCTGCCTGGAGGCCTGGCAAAGCCAGTAGAGGGCACTCTCCCAGCCACAGAAGGCCAGCTGCTGGGGCCCTGGCTGGTGCTGTTATTAGTGAGAGGTGGTGGGGTGCAGAGGGTGGGAAGGCAGCTGGCAGAGGCCTGGCCGTGGCTTTGGCAGGAAGTTGATAAAGCAACCAAGAGATAGGAAGAAGAAACATGCCCACCCGAGCCACTGGCGCAGAGGAAAAGCCCTGCCAGTGACAGGCAGCTGAGCCCAGGGAGGAGGATGGCTGAGAGGGGCTGCAACCATTAAATTCCAGCCCCTCTGGAGGACTCTGGGCCACCCCCCCTTTCCCTGTCTCTATCCCACGTGTCAGAAAACTAGCTGACCCACAGCTCTGGTGTGTCTCACATTTCCACTTTGTGTTTGGGGTTCCTAACCCCGCTCCCAAGTCCCCCTTTTGTAGGGCCTGTGCACATCTACTCGCCCTGTCTTACCATGGATACCAAAGGCAGTGGGGGGCTGTCCCTCACCTTGGGGAATCAGCTGCTCAGAACTGAACATGCAAGGGCCCCATGTGCATCTGTTGCTAGGTGACAGAGAAGCCAAACCGGCCTTGGATACCAAAAACAGTTTTGGGTGCCAAATCTCTCTGGTTTCCATGATGGCTTTTCACCTTTACGCACCATAGCGCAGACATTCCTCTGCAGGTTTTTGCGGGGGTCAGCTCAGTTGGGCTATAACTGGGCGGTGCTCTCAGGCTCGATGTCTACCTCCCACGGTTTTGGCAAATTCAGTCATTTCAGGTCACGGCCGCACAGTAGAAAAGGGATGACATGCCAACCTTCTGGGGCCAAACCTCTGGGATCTCAGTTATACAAGCCAGCCAGCCTTTCATAGCAGTGACAGGACACTGCTTGGGCATGTTTTAGCTTTATGAAGCAGGGAAATCCCCTTGGTCCTAGTGTCCAAACTGCCCCCACAACACTGCCACCGGGGAGCTGCTGCTGACAGGCAGACCCTGGGGGATACCAGCTTACAGCAGTGTGCAGGCAGCTCCAGGCTTTCATCTGCAGGCTAAGATTGGCTGTGTTCAGTCTACACCGAGTGGAATGAGACCAGGAGGCTGAATGTGGAGGGGGTACTGAAACCCCCCTGTGCACACCTTCACCTGGTCATGGGACATGAGGAGCTGGCTGGCACTTGTGTTCTTTCTATCTTTTTCTCCCTCTTTCTCTTGTTTACTATCTCTCTCTTGCTTTCTGGGATGGTTAAGTTTAATGTGTCAACTAGACTGCCCTAAGTGATGCCCAGATAGCTGGTAAAACTTTATTTCTTCTTGTGTCTGCAAGGGTGTTTCTGGAAGAGATAAGCATTTGAATCTGTAGATTGAGTGTAGAAGGCCCATCCGCACCAATGTGGGTGGGCATCACCCAATCCATTCAGGGCCCAAATAGAGCAAAAGACAAAGGAAAGGTCAACTCTCTCTCTCCTGGAGCGAGGACATCCATTTTCTCCTGATCTCAGACATTAGAGTTGCTGGTTCTCAGGCTTTTGGGATCTTGGGCTTACACCAGTGCCCACTCCAGCTGATCCCAGGCTTATGCCTTTGGACAGGGACTGAATTACACCCCAGGCTTCCAGCTTGCAATAGGCATATCCTAGAACTTCTCAGCACACAAACTGAGTGAACTGATTCCCATAAGAAGAAAAAACACCTTCTAACATGTCTATACATCTCCATAATGTCCTATTGGTTCTATTTCTCTGGAGAACCTTGACTCACTCATTTCCTTTCTTTCTTTCTCTCTCTTTAATATAAAACCGCATGGGTTACTCTAGTAAAGGCACTCTGACTTTGAGCCGCATGATGTTTTCAGTGGATAATTGTCTGTTTATGATTAAAAGAGGCAACAGTTCATAGGACTTTGCTTGTTACAAAACTCACTTTATTTCACTTTTCTAGGCAGCCAGCAATCCCCAAGTGAACAGCAACATGACACCCGTTTGTACCTGATGGAGCAGCTCAACTGTTTATGTTTCACCATTCGGCTTCGTGATGGCAGAGCCATGTAAACTGGAGCAGGGACGAGGAGGGGCACAGCCATCAGCAAGACTGCGCCAGGGCAGCCCTTCAAGGCGAGCTGCCTGCAGACCAGGGAGGGGTCATTAATCAAAGTCCAAATCATCCACACGGCTTCCATCATAACAAGCAATTCCTGGTTGTAACACTTGATTGTTGGAGGAAAAAAGAACGAATAAATCACCTAGCTGCAAAACTATACTTTTAAACAAATTATTAAGTAAACAGTTGGGAAGATTTCTGCCAACCATTCATTGGGGAAAGTGAAGAGAGCTGATGGGTCCCAGGTTTTTTGTTTTTCTTTTCTTTTTTTTTTTACACAGCAGAGTGCTCTTGTATTTGTTTGTGTTACGAAAATTCAACCAAGCTAGCTAGGTAATCTGTCACTCTGCTTCCCTGTTCAAGCTCCAGGCCTTTACTAGTCCCTATTTCTAGGTTTTAACTAATTAGCATATTGCCAGATGATTAACTGAAACTATTAACATCAAAGAGGTAGCAATCAATTATCAGCCTGGCTGATGAAGCTTAGTAGGTGGGGCCAGCTACTTGTAACTCTTGATAATCAAAACACACAAAGTTCATATTTAACCAAAGTATCAATTCATTTGAGTGGTTTCATGCCACCGTGGGTTGGATTGGCATGTTCTCTTTATCCGGGCTGGCTGTCTGCCGTGCAAGGAATTAGGACCAGAAGAGTTATTCATTTAAGACTCTATTGCCCACTGGATGGGCTGTGCATGTTTTTCTGACTCCAAGGCCGATCAAGGGACAATAAGATATGATGAAAGAACCACAGAAGTGTAAACAGAAGAGTCTGTCAACACCCATCAATGAGGGTCAGTGAGCTAATGGGTTTTGTGACCACTACCCAGGGGGGCAGCATTTAGCAATCAGTGTTTTAATGTTGTATTATTTTGTAATTGCAGGCAATGGATATTTTTTGACAGGAGAAAATATTTCAAAAGGTGTATTCACCATGTCTCTTATTTTCTCTGTCCTGATGCTTTGACATCTCAGAGTCTTACCAACCATAAAGGGCTATCCAGTTCCTAAAGATGGTAAATGACTGTGCACAAGCATGTCTTTCCTATGGAAACTGACCAGTCCAGAGTCCTCCCAACCACCTCCTCTATTGCACTTTCATGCTCAAGGCCACTACCCTGCCATCACCCAGGGCCAAGTAGCAGACCACTGAGGACAGCTATATGCCCCAGAACCCACTGAAATTATTCGGAGTAGTGGGTTGTAAGCCTGCTGACCCTGCCTTGCCAGTTCCTTCTCACAAAAAACCATTAAAAAGTCTCATGCTATAGTTGCCCCTTCCCTCTGCCTTCTGACCAACCTTGGCTTTCCCACATGCCCCACCCCCTGACATGGTATAGCCCCTCCTCTTGGGATTTGTGAGTAACAAACTCTCTTCCAAGAGCATTCATCTCCCATCTGTTGGCCTGGCCATACCTAAATTAACACAATCTCTATTTTGAAACAAAGGGTGTAAGCAATCATAATCCTGGGAGTAAGGAAAGGATACCATTTTATTTATAACTTCTATAGGGAAATTTCTTTCTAAAATGTTCTTTATGAAAAGACTGCAATTATATCTGTGCCGGAAAATTGATTCTATATAATTTTTTAAATTAAAGCAACACACATTCATAACAAATCAAATACAGTATACGGAAGTGCTTAGAACACAAAGCAACAGTTTCTAACCAGATGCCTCCATAGCCTGAAACCACAGAAGAGAGATTTTTTTTTTTCAGTCTTTCTGTTGGTAATTATTCTGAGGGACACATTCATAACTCTAAATAATATATTTTATCCCTATTGCTCCATTTATCCACATCCTGTCAGGGATGTGGAAGATTTGGTTCCCTGAAAACCAAATTTTTGCTTCCTCTGTTCTTTGAAGTGCTTGAAAATTAGATCATTTTTAGTACTTCTGTGGTAATACTGTAACTTTAATGCACTGATCTTTTTTTATCCCTAATTCTACCTACTTGATGCTCCACTTTGTTAAAAGGGGTTATTTGTTTCTCAGCATTCTCTTCTACTTTTCCTCTCTCTCACCCTATTCTTCAAGTCTTCTTGCCCACCCCAGTTTTGGCCAGCTGGGAACTGTACTAGTGCCAATTAATACAAACTAGCCCAGAGCCTCCTGCTCAAGTTCCAAGTCCAATGTCTATGTTTGCCATGGCCAGTCAAGGAGATCCAGAGAAGAGAACCAAGGCCAGTTTCCAAGAGGGCCTTTCTCTGTTCTTTTGGGCAAGTCACCCAGCTCCTCGAAGCCACAGCTGCCCCATTCAATTTCCTTCATAGATTTAAAATGGGATGAAGTGGGAACAAAACAGACATATAGGCAAAACAACGCATACGTGCCATGGTGCTGCCTGCACAGAAGGCAGGTAACAGTTCTGATCTGTCCTTGGAGAAGTGCAGTGATGCACTGAGTGTGATCGTCTTGTCCCTGGCATCAGATAGCATCCTCACTACAGGGGAGGGATTGATACCCTCTGGGCCCATGTGTGGGGAAGGAGCACTTTATAGGGAATCCGTTCATGTCAACTCCATCACACAACTCAGAAATGTTCTTAGGCTTGTGTTTTTTGATGTGTGTATCTGAACCAAAGTTAGTTATGCTTTGTGATTTTTAAAGGGGCAAAGGGAGCGATTTCATCATTATCAGTCTCCCTGGAGTAAAATGTTCTAATTTACTGATAATAAAATTCAATCTAATCTTTTCCCTAATCTTCTTGGTGGTTGCGTTTCAGTCCCTTTACTGGTTTTGCAGTAAAACCTTGACTACACAGAAATGGTTATTGTACGTAGCCTTGGTTTATACTAATAACCTAGAGAAAGGAAGGATTATTCTGGACCTGGATCTTATATAGCACCTGTTTCTTCCTAACTTTTTCCTCAGGGAATTACTATCTTTTTTTTTTTTTCACTTCAAAATTTTATAGTTGTCATTTTTTCCAGATATTTGTTGTCAATAAACAAAGTTAGCCAAGGTAAATGACATTTTGTACCACAGCCCTGCTCAAAATATAACAGTCTGTGACAGCAATGATAATGATGACAAACAGTAGCCAGCCCATCGGAGTGCTCCTGTAGGTGGTAAGACACCATGCTAAGGCATTTATACCTATCAGCTCCTTTAACCTTGAAAACTACCTTGTTTTTCTTATTTCACACAGAAAGAACTGAGACTCAGGAAGATTCAACATCTTGAGGCTGACACTGTGCCCAAGGTCACATTGTAATTCTGGCAAGCGGCATCTTCCCATCCCCTCCAAGCAGAACTATTTCAAGGCCCCCCTGGGCAGAGCCCCTCAATTAGCATAACTTCTTTAATAATACTTGGTTTCACATAATTTATTAAAACGGTTTTGCCTCATAGAGCAAGTGCTGGTGGTGGACAGGAATGGCAGGGGACATGCGTCCAGGAACACGGACTGCCCTTTGCAGATGGCCACTCTGGCGGATAATCCGATTACTTCTCTTCTACCACCTCCTCAGAAATACTCTAAGCCTCTCAGCAGGGAGGCACCTGGGCTGTGGCTTTTCCAGGAATCAAGAGATGGGGAGAGGGTAAGTTGGGAGCAGGGAAAAGAACACTTGATTATTTAAGAACGTCTAGTTTTTAATTTCTTAGTTTATTTGGTGGCAGTAATACAAGCAAGCTGGAACGACGCCAAGCAGCCATGTGTGACACGATAGACGACTTGTCCTGGTGCATTTCCTGATGCCATGTGCCTCCTCAATGTGCTATATTAACAGGAATTTTTGAATGACTGCATTATAGACACACTGAGCACTTCGACCCAGAAGGGTCCATGGAGCCCCCTCTACAGCAACGTGTCACCCACTTCTCCGTATCGCCAAAGATTTCCCTGATGCCCTGCCTTAGACATACACATTGTCCTGGCCTCCTACAGCACAGGCCTTACCGTTTCCTTACAGGAGCATCGAAGCATCTTGGGGTTGGCTGTTCTCTCAAGAATCCCCCATTTGGCACTTGCTAGTCTGTCTAAGCGTCCAGGAACTTTCCAGGCCCTCCATCTCCCTCCCTCCTTTCACTGTCCACTGGCCGGCTGGCTGAGCTGGCACCATTCTCTCCTGCTATTGGCTCAGGCCCAACAGATTTCCAACACAGAGATTAATTAGGTCCTGGGAAGCGGGAAGCAGGTGGCTGTGAATGACATGCCGTTCCATCGGCTGTTCTTTCTCTATGATAGAATGCAAATGAACACACACACACTCTCAGCATCACGACAGATCTGCACACAGCCATGGGGATCGCAGCTCTAGTGCTGACCTGATGGACAGCGAGGTCAGCTACATCTCAAGTCAAGAAAAACAGACAGGTCAGTAAACCAGTTCCAGTGACTCAGAACCTTTGGCCGTGTAATTCTGGGGAGCAGGGCCAGGGCTCTGGCCTGAGGGCATGTCTGTCACTAAGGCTGGCAAGACGCTGAGTCATTTAGTTTCCAGTAATTAGGTATCTTCTACTCAAGTAAAAAGTAGCCAGATGCATATCTGATGAGGTAAGCTGGAATAACATCAACAGTGATGCTTGATTTGCATTGTGACGTCCAAGTGCTTAAAGCACCTCCGTTTATTTCTTTATATCGTTATGCACATGTTCATTCATTCATTCAGTGGATCTCTTTGAGCTCAAAGAATGGAGAAACTATGGCTCATGGTCTCTTGCTGCAGAGATGGCCCTTGCCATCAAGAACTCAGAGTCTCCTGGAGAATGATACAAGCACAAGGACTCATAGCATACAGTAAAAATGCCCTGATTTTTATGACATCAGGTACAAAGAAACACCATGGGAAGGCTCAAGAGCTCTGCTTTTGGCTAAATGTGTTCTTTCAGGCCCATCCCTGTCTCTATGTCATGCACTCCCTTTACATCTGGCAGGGTCAAATGGCTTCATTTTGTCCGGCGCCAGAACCCCAAGGAACCCTAGGAAGATGTGAGATCCTGGCCTTCTTTCCTGCAAATAGGGGGCCGGCCTGTGCATATCACCTCAAGGGAGGAAGGGGGGTGCTGCAGGGCCGACAGACCACCCGAAAAGTCTCTCATCCTCATGCCAGACTCCCCTTGGAAATAGCTCTGTCCACGGCCTCCCTAGAGCTGGTGGACGTCATTGATGGTGGACCTCATTGATGGTCCACAGCCTCCCTAGGTCTGGTGGACCTCATTTTGAATGACTGCATTATAGACACACTGATGGGGAGTCATTGATGTCCCCAGGGAAGACAAATTACTTTAGCAAAACCCCACAGTATCAGCATAGCCTGTGTCCAGAACATTTCAGTAAATGCACAGGTGCGTAATGTGGCACAACTCTTTGGAAATGGATTGAAAACACATTTTGCCGTCTGCTCAAAGATTTTACCCTGAATATTCACAATGCTAAAGAGCTGGTCCCTCATCATTGGATTGTGAAGATGGATGTTTTGAGAATTCTCTCCAAGGTGCCAGGGCTCCTCAGGGACTAGGTTCAAAGGGTAGGTCAGTCCTCTTGGCATATGTATTCCTGGAACAGGCCACCAGAACTGAGCCAGCAGTGGGCAGGGGTATTAGCAAATGCTACACGTTCAACAGTGCAGGCTTGGTCAGTGAGCCTGCTCTGGATCCTGAGATACTGTGCACTGCCGCTCAGGACTCATGGGCACATGGTTCTGCAGTGGGGGATGGAATCATGTGTGGGTGTCAGGAGGGGCCCACCTTGGTCCTCTGCTCTCTCCCTTCTTTTCCTGTTTCAAAATTTTCCTCAGATTATAGAATTAGCACATGCCCAGTGCTGTGGGCTAAAATGCACCTCCCACCCCCAAGTTCTTATATCAAAGTCCTAACCCCCAGAACCTCAGAAGGCAGCATTACTATATGGCCTTTAAAGAGGTTATTGAGTTAAAAGTCAGGCTGTTAGATGGGTCTTAATCCAATTTGACTTGTAGCCTCATAAAAAGAGAAGATGTGGAGACACAAAGAGACACCAGGAATATGCGTGCCCAGCAGAAAGGCCACGTGAGGACACAGAGAGAAGACGGACGTCCACAAGCCAAGGAGAGAGGCCTCAGAAGAAACCACTCTGGCAGATACCTTGGTCTTGAACGTCCAGCCTCCACAACTGTGAGAAAATAAATTTCTGTTTTTTAAGATAGCCAGTCTGTGAAAATTTCTTATGGAACTCCTGGCAAGGTAATACACCAGCCATAAATTGAAAAAAAAAAAATACACACAAATTAAAATGAGAAAATGATTTTTCTAAATTGCTTCACTCAGAGTCAATTTCAGTTACTATTTTGGTAGTTTTTCTTATCATTTAAAAATCCATATTTCTCTATATTGTGTATAGAGACAAATCGGGGATAGAGGTAGCTGAAGGTTATGTTCTATATCCAACTTGACTTCTGATTTTACATTCCATGGCTGCATGCTACCTTGCATGGATTGGGGTGTGCTATCATTCAAACAATAGTAATATTCTGGGTCACACTTTTCAGGACAGACAATCCACACACCCCACTTTTTAATCATTCACACTGTTCTTTAACCAGGTTTCTTTATTTTGTAGCCATTATGGATAGATTTCCATGTTAGTAAGCAAAGATGTGAGTCATATGCAAATTTTTGTGTAATATTTTGCAGAACAGAGGTTGCAGGTTCTCCTTAGTACTGTGTCAATAGCCATTTACAAGTTTCTTTTCCTTTTTTAATTAAAAAAATTGAAAATCACTATGAGGGTTGCCTGACTGTACAGCCATGCATAGCAGAATTCTTTCCTCAGAGCAGGTTGCTGAGGCCGGAGTTCCTTTGGCAGAGTCCCTTGTCCTACATGTGGGTGGTGGCACTCTCTTCCCAGCAGCAGCTAATGAGCAAGAATGTCCATAATCCTTGAGAACATGCAACAATTTTCTTAATCCAGGCTGATATGGGGCTATAAATTATACCTCGCTGAGGCTTTTCGTATTTATTGGTCATTTGTATTTCATTTTATTTGAATCTCCTGTTTGTATTCTCTCCTTGCTTTTAAACACTGGTGTGTTTCCCTTTTTCTTATCATTTTATAAGACCTTTTAATGCCATAGCAATATTAATCCTTTTACATGCTTTTAGCCATTCCCTTCCTACCCAAACTTGCCTCAGTTTTTCTTCTCTCTTAACTTGGTAAGTGACAGGTTTCCGTTTCAAAGCACATGTTCATTGTTTCAAATGAATTAACATCTATTCATCTTTTTCTGATATCACTTCTGATTTGGGTTGCACACTTAGCAAGAACTTTCACACCCAGACAGTCATCCAGCTTTTCACTGTATTCTTTCTCTTTCATTGCCCTTATGATTTCTTTTTGTTAAATATTAAAATATCGAGCCCATCTGGAATCCATTTCAGTGTGAGGTCTGAAGGAGGAATGTAACGCTGTTTTCCCTGAGACGGTTAGTAGAGTTGTCACAACACATTCCCCGCTAATCAGTCCTCCGCCTGCAGATTTAAAGAGACGTCTTTCCTTGTATATGTCTGGTGCGGGCCTCCACCCAGCAGAAGGCATTGATGAGAGTGTGAAACCTGTTAAGGTAACCCCTCTGTGCCTCAGATTTGTCCCCAGGGCTTGTGAGGCTAGCTCAGTCCTTCTTTCAGATGAACTTCGCAATACAAACTATTGGGATGTGAACTAGCATTTTGTTATATTTAGGGATTGCCCTGCAGAGAATCATCACAGTACTTTATTATTATTATTATTATTATTATATCATAACTCATCAGAGTTCTTTTATCTGAAGACAGCACTCATTTTGTTTCTTCCTTCCAGTAGTTATGCAGTTTATTTATCTCGCTTTCCTCCTTGGAGTCGCTAGGATGTGGCTGCATTGCAATGTTGAGAGGTGACACTGAGGTTCGATATTCTTACTGGAGTCCCAGTCTTACTATGGATCCCTCTTGCGTTTTGACAGTGATATAGTTTAGATATTTGTCCAATTCTCCAAATCTCCAATTCCTCCAAATCTCATACTGAAATTTGATTCCCAATGTTGAAGGTGGAGCCTAACAGGGGTGTTTGGGTTACGGGGATGAATCCCTCATGAGTGTCCTGATGCCCTCTCTGGAATGGAATGCCTTCTCCCCTTCCTGTAGTTCCCAGAGAACTGATTGTTAAATGTGAAGTGAAGGAACTGTGAGCCAAATAGAGCTCCTTTCTTTTTAAATTACCCAGCCTCAGGTATTCTTTTATAGTGATGCAAACAAGCTGAGACAACCACAACTACTGTTCACATCAGGCGTAAACATAATTAGGAGCAATTGTTGAATTTTACAATCTGCCACCTAAAGCAATGCCTGAGATAATCACTTGGATTTTTCTCCTTTAATAAATTGTTGTTAGAAATCATATTAACATAGTCCATGCTAATAAATTATTCTATGCTAATAATTTATAATAATGTTATAAATTAACATATTCCCAGGAATAAACCTGGCTAGTCATGGTATGTTATTCTTTGAAATTTATTCTGGGTTTAATGTGAAAATATTTTATTAATAAATATCACATCTATACTCATAAATGCAATTGTTCTATAGATGTCTTTTTATTATCTTTGTTAAGTTCAGGCTTAAATGAGATGCTAGCCTTCTATCATCAGTTTGAGACAATTTCTAAACTTTCTGTGTTTGGGGACATTAAAAATACCATCAAATTTAACTGTTCCACCAACGTCTGATAAAGTCACCTATGACCTGGATTATTTATAAGGGATCCAGAGAAGGGTAAGCAGTAATGTGCATTTTTAAAACCCTCCTTGGTTCTTTGGTAGAAAGAGTAGTTTTACTTTTATGAGGTTAAAAATCCATGCTATCGTCCTATGATGACTTCCTAATTTTATTACATTATAGTCAGAGAATGTGGCTTATAGAATAATTTCTGCTTTATTTAAAATAGAGTTGAGAGCTTAGGAAGGTTTCTTAGGCTTAGTCCCTTATCAATATTTGTTATTAAATGCATTGAATTAAAACATCTCTATTTCAAAAGAACCTACTCTACGTCTTGATCTAGTGAGCTAGTATGTCAAGCTTGTTACTTGTATTATTTAAGCCTTCTATCCCCTTTTTAATTTTTTATCTCTTTGAGCTGCAAAATGTTGTGCCATGTGTTAAAACCTTTCAAGAGTAAACACTTGCATCAAGCCTTTATATGCTGCATATTTTTGCATTATTTCTTCTGAGACTCCTATTTGAGATACAAATGCTTATGGCTATAATGTCTTAATTGTGGATTACATATTTTAATAATTAAAATGATCTTTTTTTGCTCATTTACTATTTTTAGCTTTTTTTCCCTGTGTTTGGTATTAATGTTTCCTCCCTGGCTTTGTTTGTATTTGCTTTCTCTGCTAGATTCTTGCCTATCTCCCTGAGAGTCAAGCTTTCTGTTTTACTTCACTTTAGACGTACCTAGGCTTTGGTTTTTGAAGAACTCTAAGATATTCATTCTTCGGGCAGGGAAGGTTAGCTCACTTACTGTTTGGATATATCTCGATAACTGATACAGTCAGTAACATTCTTGTTGTTTTATCTTTTACATCGCTAACATTTCTATTATGTCTTTTTGTTTCCAGTGGGTGAATCTAGAGATAGTCTTCCCTTTTGGTGGTTCAGAATTTGGCAAGTTACCTATCCAACTTCTCTATTCCAGTGGTTACCTTTCAGTTTTTAAAAACAAAATGCAACACAAAAACAACATTGCCCTCTTATTTTGCTATAATTGGGAAAAATGAAATGGTTTCCATGAAACAGGTTTTGGATGAGAAAGACAGATCTTGTCTTTCCGTCCGTCCTCCTCCCTCACCATATCAGATTTGGATACCCCATCACTGGAATCATGGCTGGGGGGGATGTTTGAATTTGCCCTTTACTGAAGGAAAATTGTCTGAGCCACAGAGATCCCAGTCAAGAAAGAAAAATGATAAGCTAAGCACATATCAATAAAAATGTTATTATTGGGGATGGATGCCATGAACACACTTGAGGATAGTGTTTCTTTTGGAACTATTTGTTCTTTTCATTGGTGCAGGTTGGAATTGCACTATTTATGAAACTGTTTTTAGACATGTGGTATATGGTGTGAGTATGTGCTTGTGGTCATAGACAGTACATGCCGGGCATTTGGAATGTGCACTTATGACAAGCATGTGGTTTGTGCTCGTGTCCATGGTATGTATACGCTGGGTGTGTGGATGGGTAGTATGTTTGCAGTGTATTTATCTATGCTTATGGTGTCATAGGTCTGTAATGGGTGTGAGATGTGTGTTTGTGTGAATTCTGTGTAGAAATGCATAGCGTGTGGGAATATGATGTGGCATTCGTGTTAGCAGGTGTGTGCGCCTGTGATGGGCATGCAATGTGCCTAGTGTGGTATGTTGGGTGTGTATGTATGTGTGTGTTATGTCTGTATGTGTTTGTATGTGATGCCATGTGTGTGGATAGCATACATAGTGTGGTGTTATGTATAACATGGTATGTGTGATGTATGTGTATGGTGTGATATGTCTAAAGTGCATATGGTGTGAGGTGTGTCTGATATGTGTGTAGCATAACATGCAGTATCATGTGTGGCATGGCATATGTGTGGCATGTGTAGGGGTATCTGTGGATGATGGGACTGGTTGGTGTATGTTTGTGACATGCCATATACGTGCAGTGTATGACGTGTGTCCACGATGTGGTGTATGCTGTGTTTGGCATGTATGTATACTGTGATGCAGGGTGTGCACAGCCTGTGATAGTGTGTAATGTACCAGGTATGTGCATGGTGTCATGTGCAGTAGCATGGTACAGGCTGGAGTATGCTGTGGGGGGGTGTGTTCATGAATGATGTGGTATGTTTATGCCTATGGGGTGTGTGTAACCTGTGTGTTCCAGTCAGGAGTCTTTCACTGAAAGCTGGCAGGGAGGATAAGATACATTTGCACACCACACTGGGCAGGTCCTGGCAGCAAACAGACTGAGGGAAGTGAAATCCAGCCAGGCCCCTGTCTTCCCAGACCCAACAAGATGTGTTCATTCAGAAAGTGCAAACCAAACCCCTCAGATTTGGGGAAATATATTGGAAGGATGGTTTTATAACGAATTGCACCAGGACTTGATTGAGACCCTTCTGTAAATTGAGGCAAAACCCAAAGTGTTCTTTCAATTTGCTCATTCAATAATCAGCCCAAAAGTCTTCTGTGACCACATGTGTGTGGAGTTTCCCTGAACACCAAAGGAGCGATCAGTTGTGCAGCAGACATTGTCTGTCTGGAGGCATCATCAGATCCCATGGGATAAAGGCTCCATCCCACAGGGCTGCTCCCACTTCAAAAGCTGCTGATCGTGGATTTCAGGTTACATAGCTGTGCTTCTTACCTACCAACCATAAATCAGTTCCCACACCCCCGCCTCATAGAACGCAGGGAAACACTTGGGTTTACTGGTTTATTCTGCAGGACATTACCAAGGATGCAGAGGAGGAGATGCATGGGGAGCGACGCGGGGGTAGATGGGGAGCGTCTGTGCTTTCTCCGGAGCCACCCTCCAGGAACTTCTGTATGTTCTGCAATCTGGAACCTGAAATGCTATCCTTTTGGGGTTTGATGGGGGCTTCATTACATTTGCATGATTGATTACACCATTGGCAATCAATTCTGCCTTCAGCCTCTCTCCCCTCCCTACAGATTGCAAGTCTCAACCCTCTTATCCTGCCTTGGTCTTTCTGGGGCCAGCTCCTGTCCTGAAGCTGCCTAGGACTGCCAGCCTCCACTCACCTTGTTAGCATACAAGGTAACTCTCATCACTCTGGAAGACCCCAAGACTTGAAGAACTGTCTGCCAGCCAGGAAGAGGGGAAGAAGATCAAACAGTTGATTAACTAAGGGTCTACCTTTTTATTAATTAGGCGCACACAGCCTAAGTGTGCTAACTGCCACCAAAGCTGAGAGGTCTCACAATGACTCAGTAGCCAATTGTACATGCTTGAATTCATGGTTGGCTGTGAGGTCTTCACCCACCATAGATCATGCAATTCCTTTTGAACACACCGGCAGACATAAAAGGGGATAACGGACCACAGTGATGGCCCAGGAGACCAACCAACAGGCTGACAGGCAAGTAGGTCTGTGGTAGAGCAGGTCAGAAAGTCCCTGGAGGGGCGTGCAACTGCTTCCCTGGGCCAGAGTTGGAGAAGGCCTCAGAGTTCTCCCGGGCAGAGAGACTAAAGGCTTCTGCAACCAGCCCTTGTCTTTGCCATGATCCTTCCAGGCGGGTGCCTTATCTCAGCCACCTTTCACTTTCCACCGATTCCTTTCAGGGCTCAGGTGGGGAAGCAGCAGCAGACATGATCTTCTCACCTCCGTCCTTTGCATATGTGATCATCAATGTGAGGGGCTGGACAGCTTCACTGTGGGTTCAATGCTGCTTGGCGCAAGTGACTCCAGTTGGAGACATTAGGGTCACACAGCTTTATGATACACGGTACCTTCTGAGAAACGCGTTGTCAGGCAATCCCATCATAGTGTGGGCAATGTGGAGTGCACTTACATGAAGCTCGGTGGTGCAGCCTCCTCACACCCAGGCTGGGTGGCACAGCCTGCTGCTCCCAGGTATGCATAGCCTGAGTGTGCTAACTCCCAGGATAGACACCCGCACTGCAGGGTACTATGATGCGTATTGTTGGCAGCTGTAACACAATAGTGAGGATTTGTGTATCTAAACATATCTAAACAGAAAAGGCAAAGAGGGCATATGGTATAAAAGATTAAAAATAGCCCACCTATAGGGGGAACTCCATTGTAATCTTCTAGGACCACTGTAGTCTATGTGGTCAGTCTGTCATTGATCAGATCACCATTATAAGGTACCTGGCTAGATATTTTTCACATTATCACAGCCCCACATCCAGGTCTTGTGACTTAAGAGTGAACTTGTTTATTTTCCGATGATAGTGGAATTTCGACCTATCAAATGTCACAAAAACAGCAGATGCAAGATACAAAGGGTGGCCTTAGGGGACAGGAATAGAGATGATTGATGGGAGCAGGGGTTGGATACACAATGCAGGGGAAAGAGTCCAAGGACCTTCTCCCTGGGGACAGGAGGGCAGAAAGCTGGTGGAGTGAAGTGTGACTATGCTGGGGCACAGGTTAAGGGCTTCCCTGCCGATTCCAAGTCTGTTCTCTGCCCTGTAGTTCTCCCTCATGAGCCTCGATGCCCAAAAGACCACCAGGAGGGCAAAAGAGTAGAAAGGAGAGTTTTATTGGTCATACAAACTTGCAAACCAGGAGAGAACAGTCCCAGTGTGAACCAAAGGCGCTTTCACCTCAAAGAGGGAAAAGGCAGGTTGGGGGTTATGCCTCGAAGGGTCCACATTACACAATAGAGTCATACATATTCAGCAGGTTGGGGGAAAGCTATACATATTTATGAGGGGAGTCTAATGCACACGCAATGGGTAAACACGTATGTAACACACATCCTATGTTCACTCTGGGCCAGCGTTTAGCATTACAATGAGGTGGAATCTGCTCTTCACTTTAAAAGGTGAGCTATAGAACACAAAGACAATTTGTGCACAGCTGGGCTGAAACCTACCTAAGGTCTGCAATTGATTCTCAGGGAAGAATATTTATAAACCAGGTCCTCTGTCCAGTTGTAGTTGTAGGATCGGGCCATTAATCAGATAGGAGGGTCTGATATTTGCTAATAGCTCCTGTTGTTAGGAAGTTTAAGCGCTAGTGTGCTTTTTCTTATACACCATAGGCACTTAGGTACTTAGGAAGAGGTTGCCACACCACTGATCCCCGCACCCTGCACCCGTAGGTAAGTTCTGTTTCCTTAACCTTAAGGTCTTAGCTGATGAAGGAGCATTTTTTGTTCTCTCACATCACAACATGAAGACTTCAGGAATCTGGTGTTAGCTTGGCTGAGGGACACCAGAAACAGACCAAAATTTCCATCCGGAGGACATAGTAAAAGGTCTCTGAGTGACCACATGTCTCTCCAGGACCAGCTCCCTGGGCCACATTCTTTCAAGGAGCACAGAGGCAGATGCTGATGTAGCAGGGGAACTGCAGGGAGGACACGCTGGAGGGAGCCTGAGAGGGGCCAGGAGCCAGGAGAGCAGCTGCACTTCTCAGAGACCCCTGGAGGGCCCTGGCTCAGCCCTGCTCCTGGAGACAGGTAAAACAGCAGTGCCAGAGCATCTTGCTGTCTCTGACATTTTCTCTTATAATTTCCATCATTTTAAAAGCAATCATATAAAGACATGAATATACTATTGTGAATATATAATTTTTGAACTATTCTAAATTACACATAAGGTAAATGTCCTCAGTCCTACTCTAATCCTGGCCCCCATCCTCAAGGGTGATTGTGTTGATTTTTATCCTTGCATATAAATTTTCACATGCAAAAACATGCAGTTTTCTTTTCTTAATACAATTAGCATCATATCACACATTTTATTCAAAGTTCCTTTTTTACTTAAGCTATGGAGACATTTTCAGATCATACCACAGAGAGATCCTTAACCTTTGTAAACAACTGTATTGCAGTGCGCAGCCTAAACACACCCCGGTTCCATGCGGCTGTCTCCGTTGGTGGACATTGGAAGTATTCCCTCTTTTTTATTCCATCTTAAACAATGCTGTGGTGAACGTCATTATGCATGGCTCTTTGTGTAGGTACGGAATGTTTCTCTAAAATGGTTGGATAAGATTTCTTTAAAATGTCAGGATAAGAAAGGTGCATTTAAAATTTGACAGAGGATGCCAAATTCCTCCTCAAAAGGTTTTCCCAAGTGATACTCCCACCAATTGTACCCTTGCCACTGCCAGTTTTTTTTTTTTCATTCTTATCAACTTGATGGGTAAAACAATGGCCTGCCATTGCTGTTAGAATTTGCATTTCCTTGGTTATGGGGGAGGCTGTGTGTCTCTTCACATCTCTTGTCAAGTTGGATTCCTTTCTTTGTGAATTGTCTGCGCCCGTCTTACCAGGAGTTTGTGATTATTTGCGTTCCTATGGCTTTTGTCACATGAGAATTACAATTTTGATGTCATGAAATTTATCACATTTTTCATTATAGGCGACATTCATGGATTCTTTTAATTTAAACAATTTTTTCTCTTTAGCTTTGGAGAGTGTTTTCCTATTATTGATTTTCATATTCTGTCTTCTATATTGTCTATGTTCTTACCTTCTGAAATTTTATTAGATAAATTTTAGGACTTAGATACCTATTTATTAACCAATAAATTATTATTAAATTGTCCCTTTTGTTTGTTCATGAAGAATTACTTAGCTTTATTTTTCCATAGTTATGTTCAATTATCATGTAGCATACTGTACGTATACCAGTGTATACCAGTGCTGTGCTTTTTTTCAGTTATAATAATAGGTGCATGCGTACATACACATATACACGTACATATACACACAACCATCCCCACACAATACATATGTCCAAGAGTGAAAGGTGTAAGCAGCAGTGCCCAGAGAGCAGACCAGAGCAGAGAAGTTCAGGCCAGGTTTATTGAAAGGGGAAGGTGACCTGCCTGGGCAGTGCAAAGGTGGAATCTCGGTCCAGGAGCAGTTACAGACCCTTCTTATATGGGGCCGTAGGAAGTGGGAAAATTCTATAGCTTGTCCTGAAAGTTAGGGTCCTTACATGGGAACTTCTCAGGGGAGCAGGGCTAACCAAGTCTTTTGTTTCCTTTGTCTTAGGAAGAGAGGAAGCAGGGGTTCATTCAGAGCTGCATTAGGCCCCCAACAAAGAGGACTGTAATCTTATTCTTCCTTCCTTTCTTCTTCTTCTTCTTCTTCTTTTTTTTTTTTTTTTTTGTAGATAGGACCTTACTCTGTCACCCAGGTTGGAGTGGGCAGTGGTATACTCATAGCTCAAGTGATCCTTTTGCCTCAGCCTCTTGAGTAGCTGGGACTATAGGTACATGCTCCCATACCTGATTAATTTTATTTATTTATTCATTTATTTGAGACAGAGTCTTGCTATGTTGTCCAGGTCGATCTTCAACTCCTGGCCTTAAGCATCTTCCTGCCTCAGCCTTCCAAAGTGCAGGGATTACGGGTGTGAGCCACAGTACTCTATTCAGCTAATTTCATAGCAGCCCTGTGCTTGCTTCATGGGGATCAACATCACCACAGTTCCCTCTGAGTATGTGAATTATCCCAACACAAAATCTCACATGCCCTGATTATCACCTTAGTGCCTCTTTCACTGTTACTGGATTTCCTTGAATGCTTGGTGGTCCAATCATCTGCTCATTTTTGAATCTAGCATTTGCTGTCTGCCACAACCTATCTGCTGTGACCTAGCTGAGGTTGGAGATGACCCAATGACCAGTGTCCACTCATTATTCTTATTATTCTCCATTCTCCAGGGTGAGCAGCATCCAACTCTTCCTCGGGATTTGCACAGGGCACACCTTACCACCCCAGCTATGACAGAACAGTGGACTCAGGGATGGGAAGCATCTGTCCCCCTGACTGGTCCTGTTGGGTTACTATTTCCACAGACTCTTTTCCTGCTTCTGTATTCACCCCCTTGGGCTTCTAACATCTGGGGAATTGTCCCTACCTCTTGCAAAAGTTCTCTCCTATGTGAATTTCACTTATAGTTTCCTTCTTCAAACTGATTTCATCCACTTTTAATCTTTTGAGAATTTCTCATGGTTTCTAGTCTACTATGAAGACTTGTTTTTGTATTGTAGCTCAATTATTGATTTTATGAAGTATCTTTTCCACAATTTTCAGGATTTGGAGTGGGAGATGGGAGAAAGAGAGTATGCTTTGCCATCTTTATCTAGTTTCTCTCAGATTTGTTTTAAACTTGTGTTCTAAATTAACTTCTGAAGCAGGACTGATGAGTTTATTTCTGCAGTACCTATTCTACTGTTAATTGCTTTATTGATGTAGCAATTTTTTTAATACTATTGAACAAATTTATCTCTAATCTCTCTCTTTCTTCTCTGGTTGGTTGCTCTGTGTGATGGTGACATTAGGTTAATGGACTGGCTCTTAAATATTTACAATCAAAGTAGATTAAAGGACATGGATCTTATCTACATTGGCAGGGTCAAACAGGATCCAATAACTGTCCATGCACTTAGGTCAAATATACCCAGCTTAGTGCTGAGGATAGTCAGGTATGTGATTGGTGGGGCAAAGCAGACAGAAGGTTGCACTGGTCTGTTTAGCAGGATTGAAGAAGTGCCGGCCCAGGAAGGTGGATTCAGCTTGTAATGTCAACTGCTCATGCCTCTGAAGCTCAGTGACTCATTAAGCACCACAACTAGGCATTATTTTATTTCCCACAGAATATATGTTTGGGAAAGTGGGTTGTATAGCGGCAAAGTCTGATCAGCAATTCTCAAAGTTTAGCACATATCCAAGTCACCTGCTGCTCCCCTCAATCTCAATTTCTCATTCCATAGGCCTGGGATGGGGCTTGAGATTTTGTACCTCTGGCAAATTCCAAGTCAATGCTGTCACTGCTGGTCAGGGACACACTTGGGGAAACACCACACCGAGTCTGCCAGAGTTGGGGTCAGTATCCATCTTCATCACTTCTTCACTGTGTGAGCTTGAGCAAGTTACTGGACCTTAATGAGCCCCACTGTACATCCCCAGGATCCCCACAGACAAGAAAAATAGAAATTCCCTCACAGTGCCAGCCTAAAGAGCAGATGGGATTCAATGTATGTAACATACAAAATATGAAGCAGGCTACCTATAGTAAACACCCCAAATCTAGATACACTCATGATTTGCTTTGATAAAGTTAAGAACAAATATTCAGAATTTTAAAAATTCAACTTATTCCTATATCCATTTTGTGATTTAAAATGTAAAAAGTGATCACAGGGTAGTTAAGAGATTGGATAACCGCCACTGACCTTTCCATAGTTAACACATAGCTCCAGACCCATTTATGGAAAAGTCCCTTAGCTTTTGATATTGACATTCAATGTGTGGCTACTTGTGAAGATGGAGCAAAGATATTACCATATAACCAGAAGGCATGATGTCATTCTCTTTATATTCTACATGTTAAATATTTTGTGTAACATTGCCCTGTGGCTGCTTCTCAGACTGTGTCCCTGCCAGAACCATCAGATTCATCTGGGAAATTGCTAAAAAATAATATTCTCAAACTTTTACTCCAGATGAGCTGAATCAGAAACTTTAGGTGGGGAGTTCCTGGGTGACTAAGGCCTGCCCAACTTTGAGAACTGCTGTTTTAAAAGGCTCACATTAAGAGCAAGAATGGCGGCAGCCTGGCCCCCTGATTTTACATGTCAGGAACGAACATCTAGAAGAAAAACAATTTTGTCAAGGCACAGAAAGGTTTGGAGGCAGAGCTGGGACTAGGAGGATATGTCTGCCTGACAGGCCTGCCTGGTCTCTGGGCCTGTGATTCTAAAGTCGTGAAGCTCAGGCAGTGTCCTTCAGAATCTTCTGCTTAGAGAGACCCAGCAGCTTCATTTTTAGTGACACTGAATTATCACTGTCACAGCAGCTTTCAGAGAGCTCTACCATCGAAGGCACCAGGAAGACAGACCTCCATGGGAGGCTGGGAGGGCCAGCAGCCTCAGGAAGGGTGAGGAATTGAGGTAGAAGGACGGGGAAGGCCACACAGACTGTAGCTCCCCAGAGGACAGCAAGAGGTATGACACCAGGGAGAGTGCCACGCTCAAATTTCCTGGCTGCCTGTGGTCCCCAGCAGGGATGTGGCCAACCAACTTAGGGAGTTTATTTCAGTTTGCTGTGAGGCGTCAGCTCCTCGAGGCACAAGCTGGTGCTGGCAAAGTAAAAGGAAGCTGGGCTTGCTCAAAACGTGGCTCAATCATATCAACATGTCTAATGCCTCTCACTGGTCTCCTTTGTCTGGGAAGTGGGGGAAAGCTGGGAGCAAAACCTAAGTCTGTGTCATCTGCATTTGAGCCCCATATGAGGCCTTTGCACAGCAGGGGTGCTCCCAACAGCCCCAGGGAGTGGGCTTGGCACCTCCCTGGTCTCAGCAAACACCTGCACCCACCCATCCTGCAAGGACTCACACCACACCACGAGTACAGGCTGAGAGGTGATGGGAAATATTAAAAATGGGTGATTTATATGTGGAAATGTATGCCCATTTTGGGACATATCAAGTCTGAGACATACAGCATGTAAACCACATGTGTATGTATGTTACTACACATAGTAGGTCATGTAATATAGGCAGAGACTCACTTCTGTTTGGCTTCAAAGTTTCTGTTACCTCTGTGGTGTTTTATGGGGTGAAATCCCTGGAACACAGACCTGCCAGGATACCTCCAACACGCCCCTTTCATTCCTGTGTCTCACTTTCCCCATGTGCAGAGTGGGGAAAATGAGATAGCTGGCTGTCTGTTGTGAGAGGTAGCTTTGCAATGCATGTGGAGACTTTAGGATCGTATACATCAGTGTAGTGATTGCTAGTATTTCCTCTCTGAGACCCTCTGATGATCTCAGCCGCTGTCAGCTTCCTATTTGTCTTCCATGGCCCCTGAAAGCTGCAGAGTGTGGACTGTGTGCTGACAGGCCCCACGGCCCTGCAGCCAGCCTGCGTCCTCAGTGTGGTATCCTGTATTTGGGCAGCCTGCCACCCTCCATCCAGTCTCTTTGCCAGTTTAAATATCAATGGGGGAGGATGGGCTCCTCCGTGGCAGGAGGACCAGAGGGTGGTGGAGAAAAGGAATGAGAGAGGAAGGAACAGAGCACAGGTGGCCCCGCTGCCCGGGGAGGAAGCAGCTGAACAGTGTGTCATGACTGGGCAGTGCAGAGCGCTCACCTCTCACCTAAGACACACCCATGACCCAGCGTCTATGGCCAGAGAAACCGGAGGACCTTCACACCCACTGTAGTCACGTGCAAAGGGTAGGCCTGGGCTCCCAGAGCATCCTGTGTCACATGCCAAAAAATCAAGCTCTTCTGGGGCCAAACGTCGCTTCCAGGAGGGCTCCATGGGGAGAGAAGGAAGAAGGGCCATTCAAACTGTGGAGGAGCAGACTGCAACAAAGTGAGCCCTGGCTCCTGCTCTGCCACTCGGCCAATTTTTGGCCAATTCTGAGTAACCACCTAATTGCCACCCCCGACAAAACATTTCCCTCTCTTCCTGCTTCTCTGCTGGTAGCACACAGCACTGTTGCCCACTTCCCTCCTGCCTCTGCCCACCCCATTGGGTTTACTGCCTTTATAGACTTTTAGCCATGCTCCTCTGACAGTCCCCATCTCACACGGATGCTCCGTGCTGCCTCTCCTGCGGCCTGCGGTGGGAGACGTGGCTCTGGCACGTGCACCGAGAGGAGGTGCCGCATTTTAGATTACTTAATTTAAGTCCCGGAGGCCCATCCAAGGAACCTCACAGCCCAGCCAAGCAGGGGCCTCGGCAGTGTGTTTGGCCTCAGCCAAGGTGCCGTGTGTGCCAGAGGCAAAGTCCTGAGACTTCATTCCCCTCCTGGCCTGGCTCCTCGATTGCATTTAGCTGTTTCTATGGATCACTGACAGATGTTCAACAAAGAAAATGGAGAAGGAAGCACTCACCAAATCCGGGTAACACATACAAAGCAAAAATGGTGAGACGTCAGAATTTCCATCACAGGCTTCTTGATGGAGCGGCCAGTATGTAAAAGAAGATTGTCAAGGAGTCAGTTCTCAACTGGGCTGGAGAAAATGCACGGCCTTCCTATTGCTTCACCAACACCGCGTTGTCCAATAGAATCATCCCAGTGCTGCTCAAAAGAACCCTCTCCAAGGCTGCTCTTTGCCAGCCCTTGGCAGCCTTGACATTTTGCTCATCGACATGCTTTGGGTTATGTTTTTGTGAGGCAGGCGGCATTCCACCCCTGTTGTTTCCAAAAGCCACAGCTCAGCATGATCTCCAGAAATCATTTTAATAAAAGACACATGAAAAAGTCAAAAAACTCTTTAGCATGTGTGAAATGAAATTAAAAAACAGTTACATAAATACCGAGGCATCTCGTGGGTGAATCCACTATCGGTGGGTAAAAGGGGATCTGTGTGCCACTCCCAGGTGAGATATCAGTTTTCTAGGAGGGGCAGGGTGAAGGCTACCTTCTAGAAAGATTTGCTGTAAAGGGGAAGCAAAGGTGGCCAAGACAAACACTCCAGTTTGGTTTCGTTAACTGACTTGAATGCGTGTTTTCCTTCTGTCAGTGGTCGCTAACTAAAGGTTTCTGGCCTGAGTTACTCAATCCTTCTACCCTTTGCTCTTCCCAGTCTCTGTTCAGTCTTGAAATCCTACAGTTCCCTTAGGACAATCCCCTGTTACATGAGTTGTCCTAGTATCTTGATGGTCTCGTTTGCTTCGGGCAAGTTCCTAAGCCTTAGTATTGAGTTTCTGAAGTTCTGCAAAGGCCGGGCTGAAACACTCTCATACGATATCCATGGGGCTATAAACTGGGACAAACTTTATGGAGGAAAATGTCATCAAATCTGTTAAAATAAAATATACTCTTTGACCAAGATCCCACTTTTATGTTTTTATAATACAGAAACCTGTTCTCAAGTATATAAAGATATATGTACATGGGATATAATATAGTCCTGTTTGCAAAACCCCCACTTTCCATTGAGAGCAGGTGGCATCAACAAATCATGCTAGGACAGAACACTGGAATAAAATGGAATAGTGTGTGAAATAATATGCCGCCATCAGAAAGACTAAGATGAGGTGATTGTATGAATTGCAATGGAAAATTTTTAGTTGGGTCTTTAGTGAAAAACTATACTTCAATACAACATGCATATTATATATTATCTGCATAAAACACAGTGCATGAGGCTGGGTGTGGTGGCTCATGCCTGTAATCTTAGTATTCTGGGAGGCTGAGGCGGGTGGATTGCTTGAACTCATGAATTCTAGACCAGCCTGAGCAAGAGTGAGACCCCATCTCCTCTAAAAATGAAAAACTGAGGCAAGAGAATCATTTGGACCCATGAGTTTGAAGTTGCTGTGAGCTATGATGCCACATTGCTCAACCAAGGACAACACAGTGAGACTGGCTCAAAAAAAACCAAAAAACCCTAAACCCCACAGTGTACGCATAGCAATGCAATCTGGATGCTGATAGGTGTTCTGGGAACAGGGAAAGGCCATGAGAGGATCACAGAGATTCCCACTCCCCCAGGGCACCATAATGGGGTGTGTTTCACTCCTGCGGCTGCTCACGTGACTCATCAAGGTGTTCCCATTCACTTCTACTCAGTGACTTCCATGGGAACTGCGTGCCCAGAGAGACCTGTCTTCTTTCCCTGACTCATGACATCCCTTTCCTGATGAAATAAACATGATTCACTGAAAGAAGGTAAGAGGAGGAAGGCAATGGGTTAAAGAGGGAAGATAAACCATTTGCTGAAATCAGTCACATTTCTGTTCATATTGTTTTGATTACTTTTATAAGACTTATTACCACAAGGATTAAACAATGCAGAAAATGGGGAGCAGGAGGGGAGAAGAATAGAAACTACTTGCTTTATTAATCATCCAAGAAGTTTCCTGGGCACAGCCATCACACATTCAGTCCTCGGAGGCCTTCTGAAGGCCAACAGCAGCAGAGTTCACAGACCTGTCATAATTTGGACACAGACAGCATTGAGAAGTCCCTTTTAAGATGCCATAGATATGAAGGGGAGTTGTGATCAGCCTCAGGGAGCAATGCTGCAAGGGCAGGAACAAGACGTAAAGCTTTTACACGGGGAGGACTAGGAGGGACCACAGTGGCCGGAGCAGCAAACCCAAGCACCTGGGAGCAGACCCTCAGCCTCCCTCCTCTGCCAAGGAGCCCTGGCCCCAGCACTCACAGTGGGACTGGGAGGCTCAGCCACTGGGGAAAGTGTGCTACAGGGGGGCCTCCAGCCCCTTCCCTTGAGCAGGATCTTTCCCCATTCACCTTCCCCAGAGACATGCAGCCTCCAGCTCTCAGCCCAACCTTACCATTGAGGTCTTCTGGTGTAGACGCCACCCTACCAGGTCTCAGGGATGGCTGGACTCACCTTTGATCTCAGGCCTCTCCTTCCCTTTCCAGCTCTCCCTGTGGGCCCACATACACCTGAGGGTTGAGGGTTATTTCAAACTCTCTTCTAATCATTTCTTTTCCCTGTGAATTCCTGAACATTCCTTTCCTGCCATTCTTAATTAGGCACATCACCTAATATGCTCTTGGGTAACTGCCTTGTATGTGCGGTCTGGGGCTTTGGCTCCTTACACGCTTTTGTTTTCAGTTAAATGTCACTTTGATTAAATCACTGTTTCTCTGGGCAAACTATGTTCTCTCCAGTTTTCACAAGATATACCTTCTTCTTGGACAAAAGGCTGTCGTTCTGTTATGTTAGGCCAATTTTTATATTTCCCCACTAGCTGGGAATCCTAATTCTAACCTGAACTCCAACTTTAGTACAAAACTTCTCCTTTCCTCTTTCTGAAGGCACCTGCAGTGAGCCACTCTATAGCCAATGCAAAGAATCAGACAGCTTTTCTCTGGCTAGAAAGGGAATAGGAGCAGATATAATGTTAATTTAAAGATAGAGCCATAAGACAGTATGTTTAGAAGGATCCTATTCCCCCAGTCTCCTCCCAGGCCCCTTGCCTGGATGTCTTGGTTTCCAGCCCCCAGGTGTGAGTTCTGGGCACGATCTCCAGGAAGCACCTGTAGTCATCTGTCAGGGCAGCTTGCTATCTGGGGTTGGCCTTGGAAGCTGGCAGGGGTGACTATTTCTTCATTCTCTCATTTACTCCTCCACTCAGGTGCAAGCCCATAGCTAGCTGTCAGCCAGCATATTCCTCTTCCTGCGCTGGGTTAGGCACAGGTCATGGGCTGGGGGGAGCCATGGAGAGGGGCTTTAACTGCTGCATCAGCTTCTCACAGCTACTGCCACAAAGGACCACAAACTCAGTGACTTTGAACAATAGGACTTTTTCTGGAGGCTGGAACTCTACAATCAAGGTGTCAGCAAGACCATACTCCCTCTTGAGGTTCTTGGGGCAGCTTCCTCCTGCCTCTTCCAGCTCCTGGTAGCGCCCTAGAATCCCTGGGCTTACAGATACATGACTCCAAAGGCTGTCCCTGTGTAAGTCTGTTCCTCTCTGACAAGGCACAGGGTGACATTAGGGCACACCTGGGTGATCTAGAAAAAGTGCCTCCCTGCAAGATCCTTAACCTAATCTCATGTTTTGCTGTATATAAGGCAACATTTAAAGGTCTCAGGGATTACATGAAGATACACCTTTGAGGAGCTATAATTCACCCCACTGCACCCTGTATGGTATTGATGAAGCTGAGAACGGATGTCAGATATCAGGTGTTAGAGGGGGTGTTGGAAACGCAACCCACGCAAGCAACTCCCTGAAACAAACAAGTCTAGTCGTGAGTCAATGCCCAGATAAGCTGTGTTCCTCTTTGCCAGGTGCTGAGTCACCTGCCTTCACTTGTTCTATGCAGTTCTGTCTCCGACATGCACCTATTAGGCCAATTCAAGATCTGTGAGCTGGGTTTGTCCCTAGAGGTTTCTCAAGCCAAAGACCCAGAACCCTATTTTGGAGGCATGCGTGGCTGTGTAGGATGGTGCTCTAGTGAGATAGTGAAAGGCCTGGGTTCAAGACCCCATCTTGCCTTTTGCTTGATCTCTGCCCTGGAGTCAGATGCCTTGCAGAGGTTTATTAATCTGCAAAAGGAACAAGAATAACCTCCACCTATAAGGGCTGTTGTGAGGGTTAACGATAAAATGCAAGCCCATTACTCCCTGGCTCAGCATGATGTTGCCAGGTGTGGGTGGACAGGAGGACACAGGCAGCCAGGTGTCCAGAGACTGGCTATGGATGAAGGAATAAGGGCCAGTCGAGGCTCAGCTATCCCCTATTTCCCTGCCAGGTTCCATGGGCACTTTCCCATCCCTACTCAATCTGAGAAAGTGGCAAAAATCAGAGGTATCTGTGCAAACAGTAAGAAACTTTCCTCTAATAGAAGGTAGATGGCCCACAGTGCAAGATTTCTTCCCTGTGTCTCTATGTACAAAGATAGTAGAACCTGCAAAAGAATAGGCCCGCTCAGGGTGTTGTCAGGGACATTAGCACTCCATTCTGCACTGGGATGAATTCCAAAGGGCCTATGGTCTAAGAGAAACAGGTGTTTAGGGCTCTGGGTGGGCCCCAGGTAGGCCCCAAGTTCATGTCCTATTCCCCAAGCCCTCTTCTCTCGGGATATCTGACAGTCACACTTGCTACCATCACTACCTTCATCGTGATAATGTAGCAGCATTCATAAACTCCATGTGAACCACAGCCCAGGCAGCCTCCTCCTGCTCTGAGCCCTCTGGGGGCCCTCCCATCTGCCCCCCAGACCCTCCTGGGCCCTGGACCCACTCCTACTCACCTGCCCCCCTACAGGCCTCCAGCCACAGCAAAGATGAAACGAAACCTAACTGAGCTGGTGTAAATAGGCAAAGCCTTCAGGGATTTTTACTAAATCCAGCCAGGCTCTGTGGTTTATTTATGAACTCATTTGGCTTTTTGACTTCTCTGATTTTTGCCAAATTGCTGACACATTCTTAAATTATCTGGTTTTTATTTTTCCTTCTTCTTTGCTTCTTGGGAAGATAAAGCCTCAGACATGTGGCCCTCATCTTTTATAACGGGGCTGGCTCTCTGGGCCCTGTCACCCACCCAGCCCACATTATCTCTTTCATTCATCCCTTGGGGGCAGGTAATGCTTAGGATCACAGAACACAGAGTGAAGGTGGGGTGGGATGTAGAGGTGTCTTTTGGTTTCATCTATGTCAACCCATGACAGAAAAATTTGTGGAAATTAAAGAACTTCTCAGACAGTATTTGTGCCTTTGCAGGATGATCTCTAATGCTCCAAGCAGATTGAGAAAATTCTCAGTTGCTTCAAGGACTGACAGGAGGGCAAGTGTTGAAGACTGGTTAATCCAAAAGCCAGGAGTTTTATAGCACCAAAGTGAAATGCAGCTCTGGAGACAGTGAGATTTGTCCTGCTAAAGATGTCCCAAAAGATATTGCCTACAGGCTGTCGGAACTCAACCCGTGTTCCCTTCTCCTGTTCCATCTGGAAGATGCTTACAAACACGTCCCAAATTTAGCATTCCTGCAAGGTTCAGACCAGGCTGATTAACACATTGTAACTTTTGAATTAAAGCCAGGAATGCTCCATCCTCATCCGACTTCTACACAATTACCCCGTAGATTGCTCACAAGGGAACATCAAAAATGGGAAAAGAGCACCAGCCTCCCACATTGTAACTGGGATTGTCACTTCCTAAAAGAAAACTCGCACATGCCTTGCCTAAGCCTGTAGTCACCCCATGTGGATTCTCTAATGACGTTAGAAGCCGTCAGCTTTTCTTCATCTCTATGTTGAGTGGGTCATCATGGCCCCACGATGTTGGCAGCAGACCTATGCTGGTTTAAAAGAGGTTGCCAGATTCTTGGGTACACCCTTCAAAAGGTGAACCCTTCCCCTTAAGGGGGGTGAACTTAGTGAAGCACTTTAGGCAAACAGAAAAAGGGCAGAGATAATGATTACAACTTCAGAGAATGAGTTTATTACTTTTCTGTTGCTACATGATGAATTATCAGAAACTCATTCTAAATTTTACAGTACATTATCTCACGGTTCTGGAGTCTAGGTATGGTATGAGTAGATCTTCTCAGGGATTCTCAAGGCTGAAATCAAGCTGCTAGCCTTGAGATGTCAGCTGACATAGTGGGTTGTTTTCCAAGATCATGCAGGTTGCTGACAGAATTCAGGTCCTTAAGGTTGTAAGACTAAGATCCATATTATCTCACTTGCAATTAGCTATGGACCTCTTTCGTCATAAAGGCTACTCTTGGGATCTTGACACCTGGGCCCCTCCACAGTATAGCATTTTACTCCTTCAAAGCCAACAAAAGCATCCTTGGATTCAAATCTCTCTGATCTATTTTAATGGATCACCTGATTACATATGACCCACCCAGTATAATCTTTCCTCTGATTTACTCAAAGTCAACTGCTCAGAGATCTAAATTACAATGCCCCTTCTGCTATATAACATAATCATGAGAGTAAGAGCCCATCATATTTATAAATTCAGCTCACCACCCAGGGAGGGGATTAGGTAGGGTCTGTACAGCAGAGGGGCAGAATGTAGGGAGCATCTCAAAATTCTGCCCAGCACACTAAGTCATAAACAAGGGACCATCTCAGAATTTTGTCTGGCACACTAAGTCATTGAGTCTCCTACTCTAGAGAAAGCCACCTGCCATATAGCAAGGACACTGAATCAGCCTTCCAGAGCAGTCCACCAGGGTGGTAATGAAGTCTCTTGTTAGCAGTCAGCTTGGACCCAGTGCTTCCAGCCAACAGCCATAAAGGCAGCCATCCTGAGAATGTGTCCTCCAGTCCCAGTCAAGCCTTCAGATGATGCTGCCCCAGCTGACATTTTCACTGCAACCTCTAGACACAATCAACCAGCAGAGCTGCTCCTAGATTTCTGGCCCATACTTGTGCAAAATGATCCATGTTTTCTGTTTAGAGATGCTATGTTTTGAGGCAATTGATTACCTAGCAACAAATAGCCAATGCACTGCCTTTATGAAGAGACTAATAAATAACAGTTAATTGTTATTAACTGGTACATTTAAAAATAAGGAAACTCCCAGAAAAAGTGTCTTGTTTCCATCCCTATTCTCACAGACAGACGTCTCCTCTGGGTCTCTGTCACACTCTCAATTATACTGTGGGTATCCATGGATCTCTGCCCTCCTCTGCAGGGTATGACAAGACACACGGCCAAACCTCCATGCCAGCTGTCCCGGGCCCTGCTGTTTCCTAGTTTGTTCCAAGGTTTTCCCCCAACATCTACCCTGGTTCAGGTTCATATTTGTTCCACTCCAGGTACCAAGTTCACCACCCTGCATGTCCTTCTCTGGGTGTCTTGCTGTTCTCACATTGGCCTCCTCCATGTTTGTGCCTTCAAGTGAGAAGCATGAGCTAAGGCTGGTGTGGAGGCCATTCTTGGCACAGCCCTAAAGAGGGCACAGCTGCAGCTTCCCATCCCTGGGTGTGAGGCCTTGGCTCCAGTTAAAACATCTCACAGTGGGAAGTGACGCTCTTAAATCTGGATTGCTTTCCTCCCAAGCTGTGAACTCAGCACTAGATGACAAATGGCAGCATCTCTGCATCCTACCTGCCCAGCCTCTCTCTCAGGCTGCACCCAGGTGGTGGTAGAGAGCCCCAAGGACAAACGGGGGCCAGACACCCTGCCCATGACTGTGCTTAAATGATTAAAAAGAGCAGGGTGGGCTTCAGTTCCATGTCCCTGCCCCACTGCCACCCAGCCACACAGTGGCAGAGACAGAGGGGCCCAACAGCTCCACTGTGAACAGGGCAGGCAGAAGCTGTCCTCTTGAGCAGCCACAGATGCAAGCAAAGTGCCAGCTCCAGTGTAAACAGAGCCAGGGCCACAACTATTGTTATTTCAGGTCAGTTCACCTTGAGCTTGAGGGAGTAGTCAGTTGCCAGAAGGCAGGAGGTGACACAGTCCAGACCCCTCGCCTACCCCTGCTGGCGGTGAGTAATTGGCACTGAACTCGGGATGTGTCTGGATTTAATCTAACCTGAGCTCAACTGCTTTACTGAGCTGATGGAAACCTGCCAGGGTTCCAGGGTTAAAGTGAAGAGGCTCTGAGATTGTCTGTTTCCCGCAACCCTGGGGTCTTGCTCTTTCCCTCCGTGCAGTGATGTGTGTGAAGCCCTGGGTCAAGGTGGCTGGTGGGGCTATAAGAACAGCTCTAAACGTGGATTCTCCGGGTTGGGAGGCTTTCCCATCCACTACTCCTCTGATCCCAGGGCAGAAGCTCTCCCTGATCTTCGGGGCAGACACTGTACCCCATCACGCAATGAGAAGATGGGGCTACCAGGCACAGTCACCACACTGTGCTCTCCCGAGTCACTGCACTGGAAAGGGGGCTCCACCCAGGCACCAATAGACAGGGAGACAGACACACGGGGATATGTGAGGAAAGACCAAAGCCCTGACTTAAGGCACCCTAATTTCTTTCCCATCTGCTTTTGATTTTTCGGAGGCTAGCCTGTGTCTCAGTGGGAATCACTGTTCTCACACTGTCCAGACACCCTGGGGCTGATTGGAGCCCCACTTCCCACCCCATGAACCTCTGTGTGCCCTACCAGGCCCCCGCCTATCTTCGACTAGCCAGGAGTCTCTGCTCCATCTATCCACCTGGCAGCTCTGGTCTTGAAAACCCCTCTATGAGAACATCCCGAGGCTGTTGAAGTGCAGATTCCCAAGTAGGACTATGCTCAGCAGCCAGCCTGCATGGGCTTGTTGGTCCTGCCCCCTAGGCCTCATCGAAACACATCTCTCCTCTGCAGGCAGCCGAGAAGCCCTTTCCTATGTCAGGGCCCAGCCTGGCCTGCTGGACTTGGGCAGGCAGGAGAGGCCTGCCGAAGGCTTTCAAGTAGGAGGTGAGAAACTTCCAACAAGAACATTCGCTGTTTGCTCCTGGGTCAGGTGAGCACACTTGGTGAGCAATCGGGCTGCTCACTTGGAGTCCTGCCCTGAAAATGTGGCACCTCTGCCCCAGGAGGGCTGCCTTCCAGACTCTGCCCTGAGTCGAGACCATCAAAAGGTGGAAGGGTGACAGAGTTCTCTCATTTATTTTTCTCTCACAGCTCTGACTCATAGGCTAAGATGTTGTCAGCAGGAGAAAGAAAACAAGCCAGTGTCTTAGACATAATTCTGAATAAAAAATTGAAGCAGTTGGTAACCATTGCTGTAACACAATTAGTTAATATGATTTGAGCCAGAGTCAAGCCCGCTCTACTAGCCGTGTAATTTGGGATCATTTGATTAACTTCTCTGTGTCTCAGATTCCTCATCTGCAAAATGTGAGTGATGACAGCACCTCCCTGGTTGGGACGCTGTGAAGATTGAGAGAACGCACAGAAACAGCTCAGAACACAGCACAGCCTGGCCCTTAAATCCCCAGTGCAAGAGAGCAAGTTTCACAATGATAGATTCAGAGACAGGGCAGGGCGGTCTGGGGCCTGGGCTTGGTGGGCAGGGAAGGAGACCCTGGGCCTGCAGACCACAGAGCCATTGATGCTTCCTGGGTCCAGCCCCAAAGCCAGGTACTGTTCAGATGTGCTGTCACTGTGCTGCAGTCAGAGACAGAGTCAGGACACAGGCCAAGGTGTGGTATGTGGAGGCCTGAGATTGGGGGGGCAGTTTGCAGAGGTGGGAGATGACCTCTGGGGCCTAGCTGCAAACATTTCAGGGGGCCTGAATCATCAGGGGTGGAAGATCCCCTAGAGAATTTCCCACAGAAACAGCAAGCATTAGGAGTATTCTCTAAGGGAGATGACAACTTTATATGTAGGCCTGAGTTTTTCTCCCTAGATGAGAAAGGGACAACACCCCTTGTCCTCTGTTCCAATTTTTCCCTACTTGGGATTGCAACACCTAATGTGCAGCCGGGAGTTGGGCTCACTCATTATGCCCTAAGACCCCTTTAAACTCACAGTGCAGGCGGTGAGCTCAGGCAACACCTACATGCCGATGTGAGTGGACATGGAGACCCCTGGGCAACCTAAGTCACTGAGATTACTGAGAACTGGGGATGGAGGCACTAACGGGAAAGGCAACCTTCAAACCAAGAGGCACAAAACTTTTCCCTCCCAGGCCTCAGATGAAAATGGCCCAAGACAAAGAGGCTGCACCTCTTTGTGTTTAGTGAGAAATTTCTAGAGCCATGCTGTCCAAGAGAACATCCCACAGGGATGAACTGTCCTTGATGTGTAGAGCCCAGTGTAGTGACCACCAGCCCCTTGTGAACACAGGACACCTGGAATTCATCTAGAATGAATTCATCTAGTGCGGCTACATGTTTAATTTTGTTTTTAACCAATCGAAGTTTAAATGTTTGTAGTAATTTGTAGCTACTGGCTACTATATTGGACTAGCTCTAGAAGAATGGGCAGACAGATTGGACATAGGGTCAGCACTGACTCTAGTGGAGTCCTACAGCCATATGTGGATATGCACATGGACACATACACGTGTGTGTCTGCGCCCTCACCAACAGACAGGCATGTGTGCTCAGAGCTTGCATCCAGCCACCCCGTGTCCTGATGGGATTTTTCATGCTGTCTTCTTGGCTATTGTTCTGACCAGGTGTTTTCTTTCTGGCTGGCACACGAAGAATCTGACAAAGATAATCGTATTGGAAGTGCTAATGGGTGGAAGGGCTACACTTAGTCCCAAAACACGTCTAGATAGCAAGGAAAGAGGAATTCAAGGCAGCTATGGAACACTGTGCCCTGTATAGTGACAGCTTATCTCAAAAAACAACAATAAGCCCCCACTTCTGGTATTCCTCTATTTCTCTTAACTGCTACAAGAGAGCTCTGCTTCTTCATCAGCACAGAGTCAGATAAGTAATAAACCAAACCTCAGATTGGGTGCTGCCTAGTGAGCAGAATTCAACACCAGGATATTATGTGAGGCCATGAGCTGGCACAGGTGATGGGGGATGACCAGAATAAGACCCAAACCAGGGAAGCTGTCTTGGCACAGATGGCAGAAGAGATGGTTGTTGCCATGTAATGTCAATGGCTGGTGGCATCTTATTTACCCACAGTCTCCAGGGAAAACCATACAAGCCTGCTCTTGTTCCAAGGAGGTTTTGTTGCTTTTTCCCAGAGAGTTTTAAGGGCATCATCAGGCACCTGATGCTCTGAGACAATGCTGGGGAAATATTGAGCATCTCTTAATTACATAGGTTGGGCCAGATTAGGTAACCCATGGGCCAGTGTTTGGGGATACAGCAAGGGCCTTCCTGAGGTGAAGAGTGAGTCTTTAACTCTACCCTGATTTCATAAGTATGGGAAGTGACCTCACCTGTATCCTGGACTATGGACAGTGATGCCAATTTGAGGTCCTCTCCTGGGACTTAGAGGCCAAACCTTATGAAGATTTGTGAAAACCAAGGGCCTGACACCCTGTAAGACCATGAAGCCAGGGGACAGTGCTAGCATATTTCCTGATGTGAGGAGCCTCTAGCCAGTGACATGCCAACAAGGTCATCATGGAAGTCAAAACAAGACCCTGAGCCTCAAGGACCCACCTGAGCACCAGTTGTCTGGGCCCTTTGAGTAGGGGAAATACTTCCCCAAATTCACACTGGGAGGATGTTCCATGGCCACTGTCACTATCTACCTCTGAGGACTCTGGCCTCATAACCGGGGGAAGCCTTGGGTCAATGTGAACATGCACATGCCTAAAGCCATCTGCCATCAAGAATGAGTGACTGCTGGCTGGTCCTTGCCTCCTTCACTTGACTTGTGAAGGTGGCACCCAGTGTCCCTGAATTCTGGAGCTCTCCTGGGAGGACCCAGGGCTCAGAGCTCAGCTGCCCAGAGGGCGTCCTGCAGAGCGCGATGGCTACCTGAGCAGCGCGATGGCTACCTGAGCACCTTCTTCTGCCCCACAAGTCCCTCACAGTCCCAGAAGCCACATACTCTGCTGCAGTGTGCAGCCTTACCCTCACTTTAGAGCTGTAGAAACAGACTTGGAAGTCACATGACTTTCCTACAAGCAAAGGATGTGGCACAGCAAACTCCAGTGAGGGGATGGTCAGCTGGCAAACCTGATTTGCCTCCTCTGTGCCTCCTTTAATATTGACTATTTAGCCCCCTACCTCCACCCCAAAGATCTCCCTCAGGGAGAGGATAGGAGATGTCATATGCTGTCTTAGTCAGGGCAAGCTACTATAACAAAAATACCATGATGGGGTCAGGCTTAAACAGCAAACATTTATTTTTCAGCATTCCAGAGGCAGAAATGCTGGCAGATTTGGTGTCTGCTGAGAGCCTGTTTCTTGGTTCACAGATGAGACCTTCTGGCTGTGTCTTCACATGGTATAGGGGTGACAAAGTTCTCTGGAGTCCCTTTTATAAGGGCACTAATCTCATTCATGAGGGTTCCCCCCTCATCACCTAATCACCTCCCAACAGCCCCATCTTCAAATACCATGACTTTGGGATTATGACATTCACCATATGAATTTGGGGACACAAACATTCTGCCCCCTGTGTGCTAACACCACTTATATGATACAGCCATACCCCGTGCCTCTCCTGTCTCAGCTGATACACACCTGGCTGAGAGGAAAAGTACAGAAGGTAACAGGAGGGATGCATGTGGCAACAGAACTGTCTGTCTCTTGACAGTGGAAGTCAGATGAATTGACAGGCAAGAAAATTGTGTAGAACCAAACATACACACACACACATGTGCACATGTGCAAGTGGTGAGAACTGAATAAGGTTTATGGTTGGATCCATGTCAATTCTCTAGTTAACAACTATCTTCACACAAGATGTTCTTATTGGGGGAAGTAGAGGAATAGAACCTGTCTATTATTGAATCTCCCCATTATTTCCTACAACTACATGCAAACGTTAAACTATATGAAAATAAATATATATTTTTTTATTTTATTAAATGGCAACTATGTACATTAATGCACTTCTGGGGTACAGTGTGGGGTTTTCACATGCAATCCGAAATACTTCCATCAAACTGATCAACACAGAATATTTTTTAAATAAAAAAAAATGCTCGCAGTGTGAGGAGCGTGTGTTTAAGCTACTTTAAGAAAACAGGTACCTTGAGCCCAGGAAGGAGTCTTCTTTCTATTGCCTCTGTTGCTTTGTTGGGTATGGGGATTCACACTGAACTGCCCAAGCATCCCCCCTACCAGCCCACGCACGCGTGCGTGTACACACATATGCACACACACACACACCCCACAAGGCTCGCCCTGTACTCCACCCAGCCCACGAGGCTAACTGAGGACATAAGATCCATGGCTGGTCTCAGGTGAGCACCAGGACTATTGTTTCCACAGGGTGAGCCCCATGGAAGGGGTGGCCAGGAAGTGCTAGGGCTGGTCTTTAAGGAGAATTGAGGACTGGGGAATGCAAGCAGTGAGGGATGGGAGTGAGTCTACAGCGGACTTCTCCAGAAGCCTTAGGACACCCACACAGATCTATCTCAGTGCAGCAGTGAGGCCTGGCTCCAGTCCAGGGAGACGAGATGGACCAATGCCACCCTGTCTGCTAATGGTGACCAGCTCCCAGAACCTTCTCGTGAGGAGGGACTCAGACCTTCCCCAGTGTGTACTGTTTCTCAGGATGGGGAAGAGAAAGATTTAGGACAGGGATGAGGGAATATCATACTTACTATAAAAACAATCACAAAAGACAGGTCATGAAAAAATTATTGTTTATTGGTGTGGGTATTTTTTCTATTACTGACTTCAAAATATTAAGATTTTGATTCCTTCTATTTTAAGGTAAGTAGGTATTCTCTCTCTTTTTAACCCTTCAGAGTTTTACCAGTACATCATAATTTTAAGAGCATCCTCGGTCAGATACCTTTGGAGATGCTAATGGAGCCAGCATGCTGACACCTTCAGGAGCGGCCCTGGGCAGCGCCTCCTGCAGCCCCAAGTTCTCCACCACCCAAGCCGTCTGTTTCTCCCAAGGTCTCAGTTCTCTTCACAGCTGCTGCAATGCAGCATGGCTGTGATTGTGGCCATGGTGCTGGGTTGGCCTCTGGTGTCCTGTGATGCTGTAGTTCTTCCCACAGCTCAGTCTGGGGAACACGAGACAGACAATGATGGAAAAACCAGGCAGCTCTCTCTAGGCCAAGGTTCATAAATCTTTCAACTCTGCTCTTTGAAGCGTGGCTCTCGCTGTGGATGCAGTAGTTAACTGTCATCCCCTATGCGTGTATGGGGGGTGCATTCTATTTTGTTTGGCACTGTAATGTTTCAAGCAAGAATCAGTAAGATCAGAAGCCATTCCCCTTCACTGAGAGTTAACCAGGCTTGATTCTTTCCCAGAAGTATGTTCTTTCTCCCTTGCTCAGGGGAAAACTTCTCAGATCGAGTGTTCCTAGGTTAATGTGAAGTATAAACACAATGCAAATGAGAATGGGAATCTTGGCTTGAGTGTATGAGCCAAGAATTATTTGCATAACCACTATTAATTAAAAACGTAAAAATATCTCCCATATTCTTACCTGATCATATTACACGACAGGCATTTAAAACTTCCTGAGGCCAACCCCTAAGCAAAAGCAACCAATCTAAGAAATAAAGACTAGCATATACCAGAATCATATGCTACATGATGGATATGGGGAAATCAGTAACACACACACTGGTGGGTGTGTAGAGAGAAAGTTGCCTGTTGGGAACTTGAGGGGTCCTAGGTTGTAGTTCAAGTTCATCAAATTTGAACAGCTGGGATGATACAGAAATATCATTTTCTAGGCCTTGATCTTTGCTACAAGCAACTCTCTCTGCATAGCTTGTGTCCTGTTTTCCTCAAGGTTACCTGATCCGTCCATCCATGGGGAACTTGCCTACTGTGTCTACCTGTCATGGTGAGGACCTGAAACACTGGAGACAGGAGACAAGTCATCTTTTTAGCAAACAAGTTTCTCAACCTTCTTTCAGATAAAGTCCAGGGAATTTTGAAACCCCTGTTTGGTCATTTAGGACTTTGGGTTTAAGAATCAAGAGGGACCACCTTGGAAAATTAAGGAACCTCAATTAAGCAACCACATTGGCTTCTGGGACACTTGTATGAGGTCAGTAGGTTTGGTGTTACTGAAGAGCCCCCCAGAATACCTACAACTCTTCTTTTCCCAGGCTGACACCAGCCAGGCCAGCTGCTGGGGGCAGGAGTGAGGGAATCCTGAACATCCAGCCAGACAACACAGCCCTCCTAAAATACAGCAAGGTGGGAAGAACCAGAGGACAGAACCCAGGGGTCCCAACACTAGGTTTAAGGGGAGGATTTGGAGGTCACACAGTGGACGTGCAGATAAATTCCAAAGTGAGGAGAAAATTCTGTGGTCCTGGGACTGTTCCAAGTCCCAGTGAGAAAGTTCTGAATTTTAAGCAGCATTGTGTGTATTGAGCTCACGGTGCATGGTATTTGTGTGGTTCAGGCTGACTTAGAGGACAAGCCTTGAAAGCTTAGTCTAGGTTCTTTGGGTCTATTTTATTTTTTCCTAGAGCTGAGTAGGACTGGATCTTTTTAGGTTTGTCTATTTTTCATAAACATTTCTATTTCCTATGGGACACACTCTGCTGGCCTCTGAGTAAATAATGTCAAATAAGGCTCAGGATGTGACCTGAAGGACATTATCATTTAGTAGCAGAGATCAAAAAATGGGAAAACAATTGCAATATGGTGTTTTAACCTCTATGTTAATGGATAATTCTGGGTGCGACTGAAGTTTCTAGGAAGGGCAGTCTTGGCAGAAGGATAGGAAAGATTGAATGGAAGAGATATCATAGACACTGAAGAATAAATACAGAACTAGGTGAAGCTGGTCAGGTGAGCGGTGGTGGAGAGTGCAGACTAGCGCAGGTGTTTCAGCAGCTTCCTTAACCAGCTGCCCCCAGCCGATTCCCTGGACTCCAGCAAACCCTGTGCACCCCCAGTGCAGATGTACGCAAGGTGGGTGGAGAGCCCCCTCCCTGGGCTTCACTTGCTCCACCTCCCCGAATTTGAGTTAGATGGTTATCAAGGTTATAACTCTTCTACTTGCTTTAAAGTTATTTCATTTAAACCACATTCAAGCAAACTGATGAAATCTGGAAAATCTGGATACAAAGAGAGTGGCTGTGGCTGTGAAAATTAAATTGAAAGTTTTGGAAAGCCTTGTCGAAGGCAGCCACTAAAAACAACGCTACTGGATTCAGTGTTTCTGAGTAGCTTAGAAATGACTGGGGAAATCAAACCAGGTCTACTAAGATTCTGTAATCAGAAGGCACTGCAAGGGTTTTAAAGTTCTTCAGTCTTTTCAAAGAAACGCACAATGGGATTTGTAGTAGATACAGTTTAGATCTGATTTACATAAGAAGACACTATGGGAGTAAAAGAGAGAAAACAAGGCCAGGCACAGTGGCTCACACCTGTAATCCTAGCATCCTGGAAGGCCGAGGCGGGTGGAATTGCTTAAGCTCATGAGTTAAGACCAGCCTGAGCAAATACTAAAAATAGAAAAATTGAGGCAAGAAGATTGCTTGAGACCAGGAGTTGGAGGTTGCTGTGAGCTATGACCCCATGGTATTCTACCCAGTGCAACAGCTTGAGACTCTGTCACAAAAAAAAAAAAAAAAGAAAGAAAGAAGGAAGGAAGGAAGGAAGGAAGGAAGGAAGGAAGGCAGGAAGGAAGGAAGGCAGGAAGGACGGACAGAAGGTGGGTGAGTCTGAGGAAGGGCAGGACTGAGCTGGTGGGCAGGATGGCTGGGAGGGTCTGGGGGGCTCATTGATACTGGGAGAGAGCACAGTTCCATCAGTGGGGCATGGAGGGAGGCTCTGAGCTGTGTTAGCAGCTTTAAGATTTCAGAGTGGGGGCAGGAGGTAAAGCAGGGCTGTGAAACAAGATCACCAGCACTCTGGTACCAATGCACAGAACCCTTTGTCCACATTGTCCTGGCTACCTATGAGACCAGGACAACCTCATCTTAGCAAACCTCCTCACTCAGCATTTTCCACCATGCAGATGCATTGGAGAGATGGTGTGTGAACTGCGTAACCACCGCCCACTGCGGGTTCATGCTCCATCTCTGGGCAGGGGCTTATGCTGGGGGTGGAGGATTAGGACTAACCCCTCAGCTCCTCTGTACGGACAGTGTTCATGATGTCCCAAGAATTTTCATATGCATTATGTCCCCTTCAGGTATAATTTCTTTTAGTCCTTTTGTGCACATACTCACATTTTAGAGATGTGACCTACCATCAAGAGCATGAGTTTAGGACCAGAGCTGGGTTTTAAGACCTGCTTCTACCACTTGGCAAGTCTCTTAATCCACGGTGGTATATGAACACCATGGAATACTATGCAACCCTAAAGAAAAACGGAGACTTTACCTCCTTCATGTTTACATGGATGGAACTGGAAAATGTTCTTCTTAGCAAAGTATCACAGGAATGGAAGAAAAAGTATCCAATGTACACAGCCCTTTGATGAAACTAATTTATAGCTCTCAAACGAAAGATACAACTTAATTCTAGCCCAAGAATATGGGGAGGGGGTGGGGAAGGGGAGGGGAGAAGGGCGGATGGGTGGTGGGAGGGTGACCAGAAAGATCACCTATATATCTCTCTAACAAGAGTACAAGTGAACTTTTCTAGAACTAGAATATAAATGTTTTGATACAATGACTAAGCAAATGACATGAAATCTTTGTTAACCAGCTTGATGAAAGTATGTCAAATTGTATATGAAAACAGTACAATGTACCCCATGTTTGCATTAATGTATACAGCTATCAATTATTAAAAAAAAAAAAAAAACCAGCTTCTCAACCCCAGAGAGTGAGGCCCCTGCTCAATACTCAACTTCATTCTGAGCCTTCCCTCCTTCGCTTCCTCTGTTGCAACCACAGTGGGCTCCTTTTGGATCCTAGATACAACTATGCTGTTTTAGAGAC
>CAUYQV010018451.1:0-24585 GCA_963574575.1 Galagoides demidoff
GATTCCAAGTATTGATCCATTTCTCCACATCGTTGAATGTCTAGGCATAGAGGTTATTGTTGTAATCAGAGATAATCTATGTATCTATGTGGTATCAGTGGTTATTTCCCCCCTTTTCTATTTTGATTGAGGTTGTTAAAGATTTTACTTTTCTGTTTCTAGTATATCTGGCCAATAGTTTACCTTTTAAAACCCAACTTTTTGGTTTATTAGTTTTCTGAATGATTCTTTTATTTTCAATTTTATTTATTTCAGCTTTAATGGTTATTTCTTTTCTTATGTTAGACTTTAGATTGGATTGCTTATCCTTTTCCATTTCCTGAAGATGATTCATTAGTTTTGTTTGTTTTTTTTTTATTAAGTCATAGCTGTGTAAATTAATGCAATCATGGGGTACAAAATATCTGGAACACTTCACTAAATTACATGTCATCCTTGCACAGGGGCCATGCTAATCTTCTCTGTATCAGTCCAATTTTAGTATATGTGCTGCTGAAGCAAGTACGATTCATTAGGTTGTTATTCTGCTTTTTTTTTTCTGTTTTTCATATATAGGCATCAAATGCAATAAATTTCCATCTTAGGGCTGCTTTTGTGTCTCAATGGTTTGGGTAGCTGTATCTTCCTTGTTGTTATGTTTGAGGAAGTTAATGATTTCCTTCTTCATTTCTTTCTCAACCCAACTGTAATTCAGCATAACTTTGTTTGGTTTCCATGTCTGTGTCCAATGATAATTTTTGTTGGGAGTTGGCTTCTATCATATTGCCTTGTGGTCTGATAAGATACAAGGTCTGATTTCAATGCCTTTGATTTTGTTGAGTTTTGATTTGCGTCCTAGGATATGATCTATTTTGGAGAAGATTCCATGTGCTGAGGAGAAGAACACATATTCTTTAGCTTTGGGATGGGGTGTTTTATAAATATCTGTTAAGTACAATTGTCCTAGGGTAGCTTTTATATCCTGTGTATCTTTGTTTAGTTTCTCCTTAGAGGGTCTGTCCAACTCGGCAAGAGGGTGCTAAAGTCCCAGCTATTATGCAGTCATAGGATATCATGTTGCTCAAACCAATTAAGACATGTTTCATAGATCTGGGAGCATTTAAGTTGCATGCATAAATATTTAGAATTGAAATGTCTTCTTCTTATAATGTTCTCTTCAGCAATATTAAGTGTCCATATTTGTCTTTTTTGACTTCTTTCAAAAGAAGTTTGAAATCCCTACATTTTTCTGATTTCCTTTGGCCTCAAACATTGTTTTCCATCTCTTCACCCTGAATTTTGTTTTGTCCTTTGAGGCTAGACATAGTTCCTATAGACAACATATGGATGACTTGTACTTTTTTCATGCAATCAGCCAGCCTATGCCTCTTCAGTAGGGAATTCAATCCATTAACATTTATCGAGAGAATTGTTAAGTGTGGTGGAATTCTGTTAATCTAATTTTGTGAAAGTCCATTGCTTAGTTTTATCCTTTGCATCATTGCAGAAACTAGGTTTTGCCCTTTAGTTTCTGGGTGTTTACTTTGCTGGTGGTCCATTGTGATGGTAAGCGTAGAGAATAGGTCTAAGTATTTCCTATAGAGCTGATCTTGTTGTGGCAAATTTCCACAATGTTTACATGTCAGTAAAATATTTGATTTCTGCCTCAATTTTAAAGTTTGGCTTAGCAAGATACAGACTTCTAGGCTCAAAATTGTTTTGCTTAAGAACATTAAGGTTGATGACCACTCCCTTCTGGCTTGAAAAGTTTTGGCTGAGAATTCTGCTGTCATCCTGATGGATCTTCCCCTATAGGTCAATGGCGCTTATTCTTGGCTGCTTGCAAAATTTTCTCTTTCATTTTTACTTTCAACAGATTTGTGACAATGTGGCTTAAAGAATTTCTGTTTCAGTTGAGATGACCCGGGGTTCAACATCACTCTGAAAGGAGTGTGTTGGATTGTTTGGTGATGCTTAGGATATTTTTTATTTCTGATATCTTCTAGTAAGGCTTCTATTCCTCTGTGGTGTTCTTCTCCTCCTGGCATACCTATAAATCGTATGTTTAAATGCTTTGTGAAGTTCCATAATTCTTTGAGCTAATGTTCTGCTTTCTCTCTTTACTTTTCTGCCTCTTTAACTACGTGTTTTACATCAAAAGCTTTATCCTCTAGTAATAAATTTCTTTCTTTATGTTCTAATCTTTTATCATTACTTTCTACCACATTTTTTAAGGTCCCATATGGACTCCATCAATTCCTTAACCTCCACCATATCCTTTCTATATTATTCATATATTTTATCCTTCATTTGGTTCTGTTTTTGGATTTCCTTTTGGTTGTTTTCCACTTTACCAGCAATTTTGTTAATTGTTTTTACTATGTATATTTTAAATTATCTTTCTGTCGTGCTTGCTTCGGCAGCACATATACTAAAATCAGAACGATGCAGAGAAGATTAGCATGGCCCCTGCGCAAGGATGACACGCAAATTCGTGAAGCGTTCCATATTTTTTCAGTAAATGGTTAAAAAAAAATTATCTTTCTGTCATTGGCAACATTTCTTTATAGGTGAAATCCTCTACAGTAGCTACCTCAGGATTCCCTGGTGGTCTTCTACAAGTTGCCAGGATTTTTCTGTTGGCTCTTCCTCAATATTGTTTTCTTCTTATCCACTCTTTCCCCCTACATTGTCCTTTCACTTCCTCCTTCCATTTATATTTCCTTGTCTCTGTGCTTAGTGTTGAAGTGCCTTTTTATTATTGGACAAAAGGAAGAGAAGAGTGAAGAACAAGAATGGAGAAAATAATAAAAAAGGGAAAAGAAAAAGAAAAGAGAGGGTTAAAGGGAATATTGACAGAAAGAAGATGAGAGAGAGAGAAAGGAATAATAGTGGTGTTCAACATGGTGCTTTGAACCACATTCATAATTCTTGGCCTCTACATGGTTGAGTTGTGTGGGTACCTCAAGGTCAGGAGCTCCTTACCAACCTGAGCAAAAGCAAGATTCTACCTCCACCAAATAGAAAAGAAAACACACACACACACACACACACAGCAGTATGTCATATCTCAGTGGGGACCTACTAATAGTGTCCTTCCAAAGGCCCAAGCTGGAAAAAACCCCTAGACCAGGGGATTGAAGTTTCCTAGAGCCCAGCCAAAACTGTAGCACCCAACCTAGGCCTCTGAGTAATGCTCAATCCCATAAATAAAACAAAGATTGAAAAAGAATTAAACAGCTCAGAAAAAACAAAAACAAATAATAATGATGATGATAATAAAAGTATATGAAGAAAAATAAAAAATAAAATTATGTAAAGTATAAAGAAAAAGGATGGGTATATATTGTAGTTGCTATTTGAGAAATTTATGTGGGAAAGATAGAAAAAGTAGAAAAATCTTTACAAAAAGAGACAGTAAAGGAGAAAAATGGAAACAAAAGAATAAAAGAAGTTCAAAAACCATAGCAAAGATGTAGTACTTACTATTACAGAAAGTAAAATTGGAAAAACAAAAATACAATAAAATGTAAACAAACAAACAAACAAAAAATCCTGAAGGAAAAAATAAAAGAATAATAGGAACACGAAAACTGCATTAAAAAATGGAGCCCTTACTATTGAGGAAAGAAAGATTGAAGTATTATAAATACATAAGTAAAAAAAGAAAAATCTAAGGGAAAAATTCAAAAGCAATTTTAAAAAAGGAAAAGAAAAAATATATATGGCTAGCCATATATTGCCTGGACAACAGGTGATGTTCCAGGGTATGAGATGCTACTCACAACATTGATATGCCTTTATAAGATAGAGGCTAGAAGCCTCTATCTAGCTGAGAGACCTGGTCCCTTCTTCATGATATCTTTACCCTCAATCCCTACAGGGGTGGGAATCTGAGGCTCTCATCAGCATACTTCATAGTCATGCCTTTACCTTTCCAAACAGTGTCCCTTAAACATGCAGCAGCTTTCTCAAGAAAGCGTTTTTTGCTCCAGTCTCCCTACAGGTGGCTGCCCTGCTCAGCATACATGCCAGAACTGGTCTTGCACAAGAACCCTGTACCCTGAACTGTGAGGCAAATCTCCTACAATGGTTTCACCTGGCCAGCAGCTGAACAACAAAAGCTCTGCTCTGCCGAGTGGCTTAGTCCCACCTTTAGCATGCTGTTCAAGAACATTGGCTTGCCCAAGCTCTCCCAAGGTAACTCCAATAAGTGCCCAGGTCCAAAAAAGAAAAGAAAAGAAAAGAAAAGGGAAAAAAAGAATGAAAAGAAAAAGCAGGAAAAGCAAAGAAAAGAAAAAAGGCTTCTCTGTCTGAAAACTGCTGCTAACTGTGCCAGCACAGAAGTATTTACCTTCTGAACTGATTCTCCACTGCTCCCAGCCCCTTTGTTGGCTTCTAGAGTCCCCCCGCTGCCTTCCTGTGCCCTTGTAGTGATATTTCTTGTCAGAACTACCCAGCCAGAAGTGGCTGCAGTCCTTTCTCCCCAGTCTCCTTATGTGTGCCTGCAAAAGAGAGTTGTACCTATTAAAAATTTGAAAGTTACAGCTCTCAGAATGCAACTTGTGTGTGTGTGTGTCTTTGTGTCTGTCTGTGTGTGTAGTACTTGGTCTCATCAGGGTTCTGTTATAACAAAAAACAAACAAACAACACCAGAAACAAAATATCTCCCTCTCCAATGCAAAGATACGAGAGGAGAAAAGACCATGCTTCCTCTTTTTTTTAAATTTAATATTTTTATTATTAAAGCTCAATACATGCAGAACACCCTTTGGCAGGCTTTTCCTGACACCCATAGGCCTTCTGTCTCTCCTCTGTATTCCTGTACCATTTTCTCCTAAAATACTTTCCACTGTCCATTACAATTTTTTGGGTATTATTAACTTTTCTTTGCAAAGAATGATAGTTTACTGAGATCCTTATTCATCTTTGTATCCTAAAGTAGTGTCCAACACGTAGTAGATTCTAAAATATAGCTGAGGAGGAGGAAGGGAAGAGAGAAATAAATTGAAGAAGGAGAAGAATGAAAAGAGAGTAGTCAACCAAGCCCTGAAAAAGAATAGTACATCTCTAAAAGGAAGTTTTTGAGATAAAATAATAAATCAATAATAGTTAGGATCTAGTACATGATAACATATCATATGATATAACATACAGTGTTGACTAAGGACAGAGCCAGGTTATTTTATACATTTAGATCATATACAGATGGCGATTAATGCAAAAGAGAAGAAAATCAGCTGCATATATCATAGCTATATTTTAAATAATAAATTTATTAATTCATCATGCTTTCTATTCAAGACATAATTAAGATGTTGTGTTTTTGTTGTTGCTGTTTAATTCCCATTTATTTTTGGCTCTTGGGGCAATGCCATCATTTCAATATGAAAAAAAGCAGCAAGTTCAACACAAATAGAAATCTGAAGTGTACTACAGGACAGAACCAAGGGTAGGGAGAAAAAAGGCAACTACAAAAGGAAGAGATAACATGTTGCAAAAAAAGAAGGTGTGCCAGTCCTCTCTCTGGGGATTGATTCATTTAGTTGGCAGTGCACACCTTGCCATGTAACTCAGGGATGTTATTACTTTTTTGTAGGTACAAAGAGGTGGAGATGTGGAGGGCATTTCTGATAGGTTAGGGATCAAGGCTGCTCTCTCTCTCCTCTTCTGATCCCATTCTCCAGTTAGGGGAAAGAAAGGCATCTAATGTGTGAGTGAGGAATAGTGTGACAGAGGAGCATCCATTTGATAGAGTGGGGCAGAACCTTCCGAAGAACAGAACTTGGAGAGCAATGTATCATGGAGATAATACTTTTAACATCTGCCTTCAACCTGAGAGATGGAACCTGCAAATCTTTGGAAATTATCATTTAAGTGATTGTATTTTTTTCTCCAAAACTATTTTACAATGGAAAAATCCATCTGCTTCTTTGAAGTGACATCTGTCTGGCACCTTCGAACCCACTCCTTGCCTTGTCACTACTTGGGCTTAGGATGATGGTCATCATTTGTATTTTCAAAAATTTTGCATACCCTGATTATGCCATATCTGAGAATACAGATATTAATGTTCATTTTCACTATTACAATCACATCTAATATTCCTTTGAACATTCTCTACAGGAGTGAAGGTTTATCTTTCATATTCTGCTAATCTTTCTCACCTGCTTCACCTAGTTAATATGTCTGTCCATGAAATTTTAACAGATTTGTCTCTATTTAGATATGCTTCAATCTTATAATCTAAACTGTTATAAACTCATCTTCCCTTTGTAGTTTCTGTCCTTTTTAATGCTCTATTAATTCTAATTACAGCTGCACAATTAATTTTTTTCCTCCCTAAGCTCACGTTACATCAGTTACTTAAAGAACAATTTTCTGCTCAAAAGAGAATTGGGCCGAAACTGTTATTTTTTGCATCTTTGAATTTCTATTGAATGGCTCCCTTATATCTAGTTAACAATCTGTGTCTGCACTCTTAGAGGTGAACTGCAACCTTTCCATGCTGCCATCTGGGCCTTGTTCCATTTTTAAATCTAGGGCATTTTCCCATTTGACTCCCTTCTGAAATGATGTTCTAAAATTTGAAGTTCAAGCATGTGAATTATTTAATTCCTTCAAGTAATTAAAGTTAAAGCACGGATTTTCCACCTTGTATTATATGTTTGCATTTATCTACATGCTGGACACAGCCCACCTTGATTTTCTTGTAGGAACTTATTTCCTATTATTCTGAGATATAGGGTGAGTTTGAGCACACAGAAGATGAACAAAATTTAGAATGAATTAAATGGGACTGCTATCAAAATGATTTTTGTAATTGTACTATAATGTAGAACAATTTCTGGAACTGCTGTATTGATTTTTTTTTTCTGCTGCTGTAATAGAATAAAGGAGGTGGATGAACCATTGCAACTTTGTTGTCTTCTGCAGGTGAGAAGACTGGTACTGGTTTCCTTTAACAAAGAGCAAAGTGGGGAGGGCTGGGCAAAATGATGGACCAGAGACATCTCCTTACCAACTACTTGCAGTAACACAGAGGAAATTAGACTTCAGCAAACTCTGGCTGGGGAATCTACCTGGAAACATCACTACAAAGACATGATGAAGCAGTGGGAAACTTCAGGAGCCACTGTGGAGGGCTGGAGCTGTGGAAACCAACACAGATGGCAGGTGTTTACTATGGGCAGAGACCAACTGGTTGGCCAGCTCTACTGTAGAGGACTCTGGGAAGGAAAGGGCTGTCTTCAAGTTTTGGGATTTTAGAATGGGATGGTGCTGGAGCAGTGAGTAAACTTGAACAGCATCCAGTGGCTAGGGATGTATGTTGAGTGGGGTTGTTCTCCCATCATCTTGGCTGCTGATGGGGCACTGCCATTGTGGGAAGGCTGCAAACACAAGAGAAAGTCTGTGAGATCCTAATGCACGGCCAGCTGTGGAGTGTCTGCTGAGCTCAAGCATCTATACTTGGGGTGAAGGAATTAAGTTGCCTTCACATTCCCCAGGAGGGCCACATTTTTTGTCAGGGAGTAATGTTTGACAGGATACTCGGGAAGTGTGGCAAGAGTGTTGGGAACACAGTCCCCTGGTGACTGAATGTTGACAAAGCTAACAGGCCCAGATTGAGGGCAAAGAAGCCAAGAAGACAAGATCCAGTCCCCTGGGTGGCTGCTGTGGCTTAGTGGGTGGGACACCAGCCCCATATACTGAGGGTGGCGGGTTCAAACTGCAACAACAAAAAAATAGCCAGGCATTGTGGTGGGCACATGTAGTCCCAGCTACTCAGGAGGCTGAGGCAAGAAAATTACCTAAGCCCAGGAGTTGGAGGTTGCTGGTTGCTGTGAGCTGTGTGATGCCACCGCACTCTACCTAGGGCGATAGTGTGAGACTCTGTTTCTACAAAAAAAAGAAGAAGAAGAAGAAGAAGAAGAAAGAAAAGATCCAGTCTCCTTTGAAACTAGAAAGTCACTTCCAACTCCCATAATATACAGTAAATTCAACGTGTATTCTCCATTTCCCAACACCACTGTGTCAACTGGTACCCAGGCAATATATTATAATACACACACACACACACATTGTTTTACATTTTTTGCTTCTTTTTTTTCAAAGTTTTATCTTAAGTTTTTTTCTTTCCTTCTTTTCTGTTTTATTGTTTCACTCCCCCTTTGGTTTGGTTGTATTTTTATTTTTTCATTTTTACTTTTTTTTTTGAGACAGTTTCTCTTTCTCGTCACAGTAGAGTGCCATGACATCACACCTCTCAGCAACCTCAAACTGTTGGGCTCAAGCAATCCTTTTGCCTTAGCCTCCAGAGTATGTGGGACTACAGGTGCCCACCACAACGCCCCCAGTATTTTATAGAGATATGGTCTTGCTCTTGCTCAGGCTGGTCTCAAACTTGTGACCTCAAGTGATCCACCCACCTCATATTCACAGAGTGCAGGAATTACTAGCATGAGCCACTACATCCTGCCCATTTTTACTTTTTTCAATAGCAAGGGCTCCTCCATTTTTTGTTGTGTTTGTTTAGCAGCTTTTATTCTTTTTTTCTCTCTTATTTATCTCCTTTCTCTTTTGGTAGAGATTTCTCTACTTTTCTCATCTTTCCCACATAAATCTCCCATACAACAGCTGAGATATAAACTTTTTTCTTCTTTTACTTTATATAATTGTATTTTTAATTTTATTTATCTATCTTTATCATTATAATTCCTTTCTTTGCTCTTCTCTGAGGATGGTAAATCATGGCATTGACCTCGCTGGGGGTTCATGGCATGGGTCTGGCTACAAGAGGCCATAAGCTCATGTTCTAGGATGTCTTTCTAGCTTTTTCCTTAGGAAAGAAGGTATTGTTAGATACCCAGTGCAATATATTGCTGATTTATTTCTATATTTGGCATAGGAAGGTTCTTGCTTTTGCCCAGGCTGGTAACGAGGTCCTAACTTTGAGGGACCCACCCAGACCAGCCCTCACAAATTCCTAGAGCTACAGATGTAGTTAAAGCACCCTGATGAACACTGCCATTTTTCCTGTTGCTCTCTTTCTCTCTTACCATCCCTTTATTTCTCCTTTTATTCAATTACTTACTTCGACCCTTCCTTTTTTTTTTAATTACTCTGTATCTTCTTTTTACTTCATCCCTTCTCATTCCTTATCTTCCTTTTGACCTAATAGCAAAAGGCCATGTCAACACTTAAGCTCTTAAAGAAGGCAATTTAAAGTGAAGAAGGTAGTGAGAAGATAAAAATAGGAGAAGGAAGTGAATAAGAAGAAAATACTAAGAAGAGAAACTAACCAAAAATTATGGCAACATGATAAACTAGAACAGAGCAACCCCTTCCTCCCAAGGAATCATGAGGTAGCAAGTGCCAAGGATACAACCTATAAAGAATTAACGATAATGACAGAAAGGGAACTTACAATATGATGACAACAATGATAAAGGGAATTTATGAGAAAGTGGAAAAACAGAACCAAAAAAAAAATGGATGAAAGATATGAAGAGTATAGAATGGATACAGTGGAGCTTAAGGACATAAAGGAGTCAATCAAGAAACTTAAAGATGAAGTAGAAAGTATCAAAAAAAAGGTTAGACCATGGAAAAGAAAGAATCTCAGAACTGGAGGGCAAAACTCTTAAGCTAACCCAGGCAGTTGTAGTGGCATAAAAGAAGAGAGAGAAGGCAGAATATTTGCTTGAAGAACTATGGGACTTCAAAAAGTGTTCAAGCATGTGAATTATAGATATTCCCGAAGGGAAAAAAGAAAGTTTCAAAGGAATGGAAGCCCTGATGAAGGATATCATAAATGAAAACTTCTTACGTATTACTGAAGATTCAGAAACACATCTTTTAAAAGGTTATCAAACTCTGGATCATCTCAGCATAACAGAGTGTCTCCAAGACACATTATAATGAATCTGTCCAAATTTAAGACAAAAGAGAAAATTCTGCAAGCAGGCAGGAGTAAGCACCAGCTGACCTACAGGGGAAGATCCATCAGGGTGACAATGGATTTCTTAGATGAAAGATTCCAAGTCAGAAGAGGATAGTCAACTATGTTTAACTTTATATAAAATAATTTTCAGCCCAGAATTGAGTATCCTGATAAACTAAGCTTCAAAATTGATGGAGAAATCAAATATTTTACTGACATGCAAAGAGTCAGAGCTTTAGATAAGCTCTAAAGAAAGTACTTAAAACTTTTCTCCACCCTGACCACCACAATAGACCACCAGCAAAGTAAATACTCATAACCTAAAGGTCAAAGCCTAGCTTTCACAATGATGCAAAGGATAAAACTAAGCAATGGATTTTCACAAAATAAGATGAGTAGAATTTCACCACACTTAACAATTCTCTCAGTAAATGTTAATGGCCTGAATTCCCCATTAAAGAGGCATAGGCTGCCTGATTGCATGAAAAAGTACAAGCTATCCATATTCTGTCTCCAGGAAATACATCTAACCTTGAAAGACAAAAGGAGAGTCAGGGTGAAGAGAGGGAAAACAATAATCCAGGCCAATGGAAATGGTCAAGGGAACAACACAACAAGAGGTAATTTTAATTATAATATTTATGTACCAAACTAGAATGCTGCTAGGTTTATGATATAAGCCTTGATTGTTCTGAGAAATATGATATCGTATAACACCACAATATCTTGGGAATTTTAACACTCCTTTGGCATAACTGGATAGATCATCTAAATAGGAACTAAAGAAAGATATAAGGGACTAAAATGAGACTATAGAACATATAGTCTTAATTGACATATACAGAACACAGTATCCCAAAGCTAAGGACTATATGTTCTTCTTGTCAGCCCATGGAACATTCTCTAAAATAAATCATACCTAGGTCAGAAATTAAACCATAACAAAATCAAAACAATTGAAATTATATTCTTTATCTCCACAGACCAATAGAAAAAAAAGGTGGACCTCAACTCCAACAAAAATTTTCTTTCAACACAAAGGCATAGAAATTAAACAATCTTACACTGAATGACCATTGGGTCAAGGAAGAGGTAAAGGAAGAAATCATTAAATTCTTCAAATATACCAATAGTGAGGTACAAATTGCTAAACCTGAGATACTGAAAAAGTAATATTAAGATAAAATGTATTTTATTAGATGGCTACATCCAAAAATCAGAAAGAGAGCATATCAACAACCTAATGAATCATCTTAAGGAAATGGAAAAGGAAGAGTAATCCAATTCTAAACTCAGCAGAAGAAAAGAAATGACCAAAATTAAATCAGAAATAAATGAAATTCAAAACAAAAGAATCAGTCAGATAATTAATGAAATAAAAAGTTGGTTCATTGAAAAAATAAATAAAATTGATAAACCTATGGCCAGATTAACTGGAAATAGAAAAGTAAAATGTCTAATAACCTCAATGAGCAATTAAAAAAGAGAAATAATAAGTGATACCACAGAGATACAAGAGATTATCTCTGAGCACTACAGGAAACTCTATGCCCAGAAATTTGACAATGTGGAGGAAATGGACCAGTACCTGAAATCATATCATCTCTCTAGACTTAACCAGGAAGGAATAAATCTCTTGATCAGACTAATATCAAACACCGAGATTACAGAAACAATAAAAAAGCTTCAAACAACAAAAATAAAGCATTGAACTAGATGCTTCACACTGGAATTCTGTCAAACAAAGATGAGCTTGTACCTGTATTGTAGAAACTATTCCAAAATATTGAGATGGAAGAACTTTCTGTAACATGTTTTAAGAAGCAAACATCACCCTGATATCAAAATCAGGAAAGGCCCCAACTAAAAAGGAGAACTATAGTCTAATTTCACTAATGAATGCCAATGCAAAAATACTCAGTAAATCTTAGCCAATACATTACAGCTACACAGGAAAGAAATTATATATCACAATGAAGTAGACTTCATTCCAGGGATACAGAGCTGGTGTCACAAAGGCAAATCTATAAATCTAATTCTACGTATCAATAGAACCAAAGCCAAAGACTATATGATCCTCTTAATAGATGTAGAAAAATCATTTGACAAAATTCAGCATCCTTTTCTAATAAGAACATTTTTGTTTATAGCTATAGGTGGAGCATTTCTTAAGCTGATTGAAGCCATCTATGCAAACCCACAGCTAATATATAATAAATGGAATAAAACTGAGAATTTTTCCACTTAGAACTGAAACCAGACAAGGATGTCCACAATCACCACTATTATTCAGCCTTGTGTGAAAGTTCTAGTCAATGTAATTAAGCACGAGAAGGATATATATAAAAGGCAAGCAAATGGGAGAAAAAGAGTTCAAACTCTCCCTCTTTGCTAATGATATGATCTTATCCTTAGAAAATCGCAGAGACTCAACCATAAGACTCCTGGATGTAATCAAGAAATACAGTGTATCTCAGTATATAAAATGAATGTCCACAAATCAGAGCCTTTGTATATGCTAATATCAACCTTATAGAAAAGCTAATCAAAGATACATTTCTCTTTACAGTAGCTTCAAGAAAATAATTTCTTAGAAATATATTTAACAAAAGAGATGAAGGGCCTTTACAAAGAGAATTATGAAACTCTAAGAAAATAAATAGCAGAAGACATAAACAAATATCATGCTTTTGGCTGGGAACAATCAATATTGTTAAAACGTCTGTAGCACCCAAAGTAATCTACAAATTCAGTACAATCGCCATTAAAATGCCAACATCATACTTTGAATAACTGGAAAAAATCGTTCTTTGTTTTGCATGGAACCATATAAAAACCCATATAGCGAAGGCAACGTTTAGTAATAAAAACAAAGATGGAGGCATCCCTCTACCTAACAAAAGAGATGAAAAACCTTACAAAGGGCATCTAAATGGGGGCAGAGGAGGTCAAACTCTTGCTGTATACTGATAACATGATCTTTTACTCAGAAAACTCCAAAGATTCAAAACTCATGAAAGTGATCAAGAAATACAGTAACATCTCAGAGTATAAAATCAATGACTACAAATCAGTACCTTTCGTATACGCCACTAGCAGCCAAGTTGAGAAGTAAATTAAGGACACAATTCCCTTCACAGTAGCTTCAAAGAAAACACAATACTTTAACAAAAGAGGTGAAGAATCTTTACAGGACAAAAATTCCCTTCACAGTAGCTTCAAAGAAAATGAAAGACTTTAACAAAAGAGGTGAAGAATCTTTACAAGGACAATTATGAAACCCTAAGAAAATAAATAACAGAAGACATTTAAAAAATGGTAGCACATACCATGTTCATGGCTAGGGTTAGGGTTAGGGTTTAACATTGCTAAAAGCTCTATTTGATCCAAAGTAATCTACAGATTCAATGTAATTCCCATTAAAATTCCAACTTTATAATTTAAAGAACTGGGAAAAAATAGTACTTTCTTTTGTATAGAACCAGAAAAAACTCCAAATTGCTAAGTTTAGTAATAAAACAAAGCTAGAGTCATCACTCTACCAGACTTCAGGTCATATTACATGTCCAGAGTAATCAAAACAGCATGGTTTGGGCACAAAGAGAGATATGGACATATGGAACAGAATAGAAAAACAAGAGATGAAATCATTTTCTTATTTCCATCTGATTTTTTTTTTAAACCAAACAGAAGATGGCGGGGGAAAGAATCCTATTCAACAAATGGTGCTGGGAGAACTGGATAATCAGATTTATAAGATTGAAATTGGACCTCCACATATCACCACTTAAAAAAATTGATTCAAGATTGATGAAAGATAAAATCTAAGACACATAATGATAAAAATCTTAGAAGACTATGTGTGCAAAACTCTTGATGATGTCAGAATGGGGAAAGATTTTATGAAGCAACAATTGCAACAACAAAAATAAACAAATAGACCTTAAGCTGAAAAGTTTCTGCACATCTAAAGACACAATAGGTAAAGCAAACAGACAACCTTCAAAATGGGAAAAGATATTTGTAGAGAATGAATTTCAAAAGTGTTGATAACTAGAATCTACAGAGAACTTAAATTAATTGGCAAAAAAAGATAATCAATAGAACTTTCTCTGAGGAAGATAATTTAGTGCAAATGTCCTTATGATAAAATGATTTTTTTTAAACTTTTGGAAAAATTTCTCATCAACCTTGATCTTCAGAGAAATGCAAATCAAAAACAGCCTGGGATATCATTTAATCCTAATGAGAATGGCCCATATCACAAAATCTCAAAACTATAGATGCTGGTGTAGATATCGCGAGAAGAGAACACTTTTACAGTGCTGATGGGACTGCAAACTAATATGACCTTTTTTGAAGGAGGTATGAAAAATCTTCGAAGAACTCAATTTTGACCTCCCATTTGATCCTGCAAACCCTAGGTAGTAGCATCTACCCAAAAGAAAAAAAAATCATTTTATCATAAGGACATTTGGACTAGAATTCAGGGGTTCTCAAACTTTTTAAACAGGGGGCCAGTTCACCGTCCCTCAGACTGTTGGAGGGCTAGACTGCAGGTCCTGGGATGAGTTGGCTGCTAAGCAGGACAGGCAGTGGCCTCAAAAACACCCGGCGGGTAGATAAATGTCCTAGGCAGGCTACATGTGGCCCACATAGTTTGAGGACCCTGCACTAGATCATTTATTGCAGCTCAATTTATAATCACCAAAATGTGGAAACAATCTAAATTCCCACTAATCTATGAATGGATTAATAAACTGTGGTATACGTATACCATGGACTACTATTTAGTCACTAAAAAAATGGAGACTTTACATCTTTTGTATTAACCTGGATTGAGGTGGAACACAGTCCTCTTAGTAAAGTGTTGCATGAATGAAGGAGCGAGAATCCAATGTACTCAATACTAATATGAAGCCAGTAGCCAATTTAATGCATTCCCACATAAGAGAAAAACTCGAATCAATTCAATGTGGGGAGGTGGGAGAATGGAGTGGGGTGAGAGGAGGAGAGGGGGGATGGCTGTGCTCCCACTTAATGGACACAATGTTATGGTGTATGGCACACTTCTTGGAGGAGGGACATAATTATCAGAGGGACTTTACCTTACAAGCAAACATTGTAACCTAATTTTCTGTACCCTTAAATTAATCTAAAATAATAAAAAACAGTTTAATACTTATTCTGACTGTAATGGTAGAGATGAAAGATTTTAAGAAAGTATTCTGACAATACTCTGTTCTAATTGCTGCTTTTCTGGTCTGGTTCTTCCAATAGAATGTGAACTTTGGATGTTGACTTCATAGTTGGCAAAACTAGGTTTTGTTTTGCTGTTTTGGAAAGTTTTAATGTGCAATTGAATATTTCCAACTTATTAAGAAAACATATTGTAGGAGACTGAGCACCAGGCTTCTAGAAGTGGCCACTGGTTCTTGAGGAAGGTGCTGGGAGAGAGACAATCTCCTAGCTGGCAGGGAAATATTTTGCTGCTCGGAGACAAGCCCTCAAACAGCTGCAGGCATTAGTGAGTTAAGAGCCATCACTCCTTAGCAAGCAGGTGTTATACTTTGGACATCTGTGGTGTAGCAGGGTGGGAGTTGAGCACGTGGATAAAAGCACATAGTGATCATTAAGCACATAGCTCCAGCAGTGGGCCCCTCACACCTGTTGTATAATGTGTCAATACAAGGCTACAACAGAGGTTACTCTGGGCTCTCCCAGCACCTATGGGAAGCCCACCTTTTGCAGGATTGTACCTACAATCTGTGTCCAGCTGTTTTATTTGCATGGTGACAGGGTGCCACAGCAAGCACCAACAGCATACAATTACACAATGCATACTATAAAATTCTCAGCACAATGCTTCAGACATATTAGCCCTCAATTAGCAAAATAATCTGTTAGAAGAAGAAATTTTAAAGTAGGGAATAGGAAAAATAATGATGGTTTGAGCTTTTAGTTTTCGAATACAGAATTTTACCATTTAAATGGCTCCTAAATTAATAAGACATCTGTATTGTTATAAGATATATGATTATATTCCTCCTTTATAGTATAAAAGCATAAAGCACTCTTTCTATGACTTTGATTCTATAGGAAAGATGGAAGATAAGGTGATCTTACAACTTAAGTAGACTAGATGAAGGTGCAAACTTGGGGTGAGGTGAAATCTTGACTAAGATCTCTTAAAAAGATTCAACAAAGTATGTTTTTGGATTGAAAGGAGAAAAAATCAAGTCTATCAAAGATTTAATAATTAGAAACCAAGCAGATAATTGCAAAATCTAAGAGGAGACTTTAGGCCATGCAATTCAGGGCACATGTAATGGGTCAACACATTTTCTTAGGTAGAAGGAAATTAATATCTCTCGTAACTTGGGGAATTTTCCCTAAAGGATTTATTGAGTTCCTACTATAGGGAAGATGCCTGATTTACCTGAGACTCATACTTTTTATTGTGAAATTTACTTATTAACACAGCATTATTCTGAAGAGAGGCTTTTAAAACTTTAAGCTGCTGCCACTTTCAGCTGTGATTACGCATTTACATCACTGCTCTAGTTAGAGATAGCTCTACTTTTCATAAAGCTGTAGTTTATCAAACTTCCTTAGAGATATCATTCACTTACTTTTTACCATCACTTACGTCTTTAATCTTTTGTATTTTAGTATTACTTTTTGAATTCCAACATATTTCCAAATGCCATGAAAAATTGTTCGGAATGTAGGTGGGGATTCAATCATATCTGTACCAGTGAGAGTACCTGTCTCTGCTGTATTCTGCATTATTTCTTCTGAATTATTTCTCTCATGCCAATACCTTGCAGCTGATTTGGGGAAGCTTTCAGGCAAGAGTTAATTTCATCATTATTGCATTCCTGGTTTTGAGCTTCCCACCTGGGGTCTGTTTTATATTTCCTTCCCTTTGAAAACACTGTTTTAAAAGTAAAGTTGAAAGTTTATATACCCTATTTCACTTATCAACCATGTGTATCTTCTTATCTGTGCATGGATCCTTAGTTTCAATTTATCTGCTAATTTAATCATGATGAAAATTACCAAAAAATGAAAGCACTATGTTGAGTTTATGAATTCTTCCAACATGCGAAAAATATTTATAATAATGTGTACAAATGTAAGGAATCTGAAGACCAAAAAATTCCTTAAATAACATGCGTAAACATATCTATTCTGAAGGAAGCAGCCTCTGCAAGACAGAGGTTGTCATCCTGTACCCCATGGCTTAAATCTTGCTACAGACATCATCTGTTTATTTTACAGAATGTTTTAAAAACATTTGAGTTAGGGGCAAACATTTTAAAGTACAAAGTTTATATGCAATTTTATTTTTCAAATCTAGCTTCTCTTGTCCCTTTGACTTCTAGGGGCAATGGATCCACATTTCTGTGTGTCTAAGACTGGCTGGACTGGTGCTGGAACACAGCTTTACACTAGTTTATATCATTTGGCCCTCTCCTGACTTGTACAAGATATTAGAGGAAGTATTAATAGACGAGAAAGTAAAAAACAGATAACAGAATCTGTTAGATACTTGCTCTTTTTCCTATGCTACCATCAACAGTTACCTAATAAAAATTTTTAAGCAGGAGAATGGAATGAATAAATTTTTAGTATTTAAATTATCATTTTGGGTGCTCTGTGGAGGACAGGTTTAGAGTGATCAAGAGTGGAAATAAAAAAAAAAAGGCCAGTCAAAAATCTGTTGGTCCAGACAAGATAAGATCTGAGTGACAGTAGAGATGGGGAAATAATAGATTTGAAAAATAAAATTCAGATATAAATTACCCGTGCTCAGTGGACTCAGTAAGTGAAGTTTCTGGGAAAGAGATGAAGAAGGAAACTTAGATGATAAAGCTCTTTGATGAGGCAGAGAACACTAGAAGATGATCAGGTCTGACAGAGTGAAGGTCCTATGTGCCGATTTGGAAATAATGAGTTTGAGAATCTATTGAGATAGCCTACTGGGAATGATGAGGTTTAGATCAGAGGTCACAAAGATAAATGCTATGGTGTGAGAAGAGAACGGTAGAACCTTGCTGTTTAGAAACATGGGAGAGAGGTGTAGTCCAGGTAAAGGGAATAGGAAGGATCAATTAGGGGAACAGAAGTAAATTAAGACAGTGAAATAAAGAAACGTGGAAATTAATATAAAAGAGTATATCAGTAAGTGTATTCCCAGGTGGCAAATGCTTACGACATGTCATGTCAAATGAAAAATGGAAAATGTTTTACATAGAAACATGGAGGTAATTGGTTAAAGTGCTTTTTCAGTAGATTAAAAAAATACACCCAGCCATGTAGAGCTATACACACATACATATATATGTATAGATGGATCCTAATTTAACTGTAACAAAAAAGAACTCCATAATTTATATTGTGAGCATCTAATATTAGTTTTGAGTTTACTATTCTTTTGGGTCTGATTTTGTTTTATTCATCTTTTTTTTTTTTTTACACTGGGTATCAGCTTCACAAAACTAAGTGGATCGCAATCTTCGGTATGGAGAATACTGAATTTTCCCTTACGTACTTATCAATTTTTTTCAGATGTCATGCTTTATCTTATTTCCTCTAACTCCACTGATGTTCACGACTTAAAGATATATTTTGCAATCATTTATACAATTATTTATTCAAAATGTTCATTATGATTTCATATTTATACAGTCATATTAATGTCACCTTACTTGTGTTTTAGTTTTTTCTCTTAATACTGACCTTTGGCTTTTCTTGAAATCCAGGTTCATACATGTGGGTGTGGGATATTTTAAGTGCTGCAAAATATCCCATTGTTTCTATATATTATATTTTATTTATCCATTTGTTTATTTCCAAACACTTAGAGTGTTTTCTACTATTTACTCCTATAAAATACAAATAGACACAGTCCTAAATGTATTCACACACGTCCCTTTCTTTACTGTCTTACATTTTGCTGGGATATGAAAACACCGAGGATGGAGTTCCAGGATTTTAGAGTATGTATCATTTAAGGTTCACTAAATGCTTACCAAATTTTCTCCGGCATGCTATATCCATTTTCATAAGCTTTTCTTGTGTGTGTTAGAGCCCGAAGATCTTTATTATAATTTAGAAAATACTTGTAGGTTTTTATATCTAGTCTTTCTAATGGTTTACTTTATGTTTCATGTCTTTAAAAAATTGTTCTCAATAGATGCATTTCCACTTATAGGCTCTGCAAATAAAATAAGATTTTACGCACTCAATTCTTCCTATAAGATTTCTTCCAGCTACCTCTTTTATGTGTGCTTTTATGAATATAAGCATTTATCAATTTATTTTACTCTTAAGCCTTCTCATCGCTTTCATCGACGCATTGGCATTCTGATCAGGTACCTATTAACGCTATCTGCGGAGGGGAGCTGTTAATTATGATGGAGTTCCCGAGAACTGGGTCGGTAAAAAGAATAGTACGTGTGCTCCTGAAATGGAAGGGAAAATATTGGTAAGAAGAGTACGTGCGCTCCTCAAGTGGAGGGGAAAATATTGGTGAATGTTTTTACTTGAGCTCTTTCACTGTAGCTTTGAGCTACAGCTCTCCCTTAGAAGGACGCAATGTACAAAACAGCATTCTCAATTTTAGAGTTTACTTTATAGTTTCTCTGAGAAAATATTCTTAGACTAAGAAATATTCTGAGATTGAATGAACTCCACTAAAAATTTTATGCATGTACGATTAAACAAAAAACAAAATACCCACAAATAGAAAACTGGAAAATTGAATTGATTTACGCTGATCTTAGTAGATTCAGGCCAATGTTCATTGTATGGAAATAGATCTTATTTTTCTCTCAGGGGAGAAAACATTTTCCCCAGCTTTTCCCTCCACACATTAGCTAAATAAAAAGAATACCAGATGCAGAAATGAATGGCTTTGTCCAATTTTCCCTCCTAGATCTTGTTGAAATGACGTATGAAATATTTAAATTAGAGTAAAAAAAAATCCCAGAACTCTGCTGAAAAGGGTACTGTCCACATGTAGTGAAGAATAAGGAAAAAAAAAAAGAATAAGGGATTAGTACTAGATATAGTGCATATTGAACTAGACCTCAGGAAATCATCAAGGAATACCTTTTACCAATCCTTTTCCTAAAAAGCAGTAATGCCTCGGGGAAATTACTAGAGAATCCCTCCTCAGAAGTGTATTAAAAGTAACTGATTCGTAGGAAGACACAAAAGCAAGGAAAGCATCAAGTCATGTAGGGATTTTATGAGTTAGACTTATTTATTTCTCTCTGAGTATCACACAGTATGGGAAGCAGTGACGATGATTCTACATTATAATTGGGTCAGGGGCTAACATAAACAGCAAGGCATAGGCTGACAGCAGGAATGGTAGAGATGGCAGCAGAAAGGGTGTGCAGCAAAAGTCACAAGTTTGACTGACACAGGGTCTGCTGAAACAGAAGGACGAACACACTGAACTGCATCTCTACCTCTAATGGAGGTTCATCATTCCCAGAGGGGACACGCAGATATGAGGGCAACTGTCATGTTATTCTAGGTTTCCCTCTTACTAGCCTTGGATAGCTTTGTCTGGAAAGTAATAAAGCAATGTTACTTATATCACCCACCTCTCCAGCTTCACATTTCTGTTTTGGGTAGAGGTGGGCGACATACATCTAATAGGATGAGAAGGCATCTTGGCTCTGACAGATGATTTAATGACATGTACAAGAAGCAGAAATGCTATTTACCAAAACAATGGATAACTTATATGATAGTAAAATATTTTTGCTTCAGCCCTGTACGAGGTCTTATATTAATCTGGCTATAGGAACTTTTTTTTTTAAGTCCTAAGGTATAAGTTTAAGATTCCTTGACATTTACATATGAATAATATATATTTATTAATATTAATTCACTTAGAAACCATAACATGGTTCAAGAAAAATAGATTAGTATATTTTTCAGACCAGTGGAAAAGCCACTACACTCTCATCTTCAAAAATCCTTGGTAAGCTGATTCATGCATTTTCTTGGGGAATTATTAAAAAACTGTTGATGAGCAAGAATCCCATGTACTCAATTCTGCTATGAGGACAATTAATGTCCTAGTGCATGGTGGAGGGTGGGGGAAGGGCAGAGCAGAGAGAGGGAAGAGGGAGGGGAGTGGGGGAATCACAGTGTATGCCACACCTTTTAGGGGCAGGACACAATTATAAGTGGGGACTTTACCTAACAAATGCAGCCATCGTAACCTACTTTTTTGTACCCTCAATGAATGCCCAACAATAAAAACAAACAAACAAAAAACCCAAAACTGTTGATGATCCCAAAAGATAGTTGTGGGTAGTTCTGGTTCAGAGTAAGATAATATATTTGAACATATCCTCTGGTTCTGGGTAAGGCAATGCTCATGACTGGTTATATGTGACATAGCTTCATGCACTAAATGTGCCGTTCTTCCTTGGTCATAGGGTCTGGCTTTCATATCAGATATATAAAATACTGATACAAAGTTTGTCGTTTTTTGTTATAGTGCAGGTAATGGGACCACACCCAGACCAACAAAACCTCACGGGAGAATTGTTGGGAAATGTTTTTCTTAAATAAAAAAAGTGTTATTCACCAAAGTGCCCTCTTCTTCAACTGTAGGAATAGTGGTTCCTATTGGCAATGCCCTTCTCATATTCAAGGGGAGAGGCATCAGCTGCCCCTGAAGGCTGCAGAGTAAACTTGTGTCTGCTATACAGCTGTCCGTCTGTATACCTCTGGAGCTTCCCTGTTTCTGATCTCTTTGTTACGTAATACAGTATATAAGTCTTCATGTGCTAGTTTTCTAGTTTTAATCCCCGGCCCTGATGTTTATGCTAAGGAAAACAAATTGTTCCAGTTTTCAGTATCTTCCAAATGCCTCTTTGCTATAATATGTTCATCTGATTTTATAGTTTTTATTCCTTGATTCTGTCATCAGAAATAGGAGGCTCAACTATATAGGTGAGGTCACAATGCCAAAAGATAGAAATTATAACAAAAAGAGGGAAGAATATTAATATATAAATATTCCTATCATAGCTAATATTTTTTAACTCCATATTCTATCAGTTCTTAGTTTTTGGAGCTACAAATCTGAGCAATATCCTCTATGAAGGCCTAGTAAAAATCAGGGTAGCTATTTCTATCTTCAGTATTAAGAATGGCAAATGTCAAGCTTTCATGAGCCCTTATGTAATAACCATTTCTCTGAATTATTTTGTTCTTTTCTTCTTTTGTTTTTGGAGCCTCGCTCTGTCACTTCACCATGGGTGAAGTGTCATGGCACCATCATAGCTCACAGCAACACTAAGGGATCCTCTCACCTCACCCTTTGGAGTAGCTGGAATTATGGGTGCCCAGCACAATGCTTAGCGAGTTTTTCTATTTCGAGGAGAGATGGGAACTTGCTCTTGCTTAGGCTGTTCTCAAACTCCTAAGTCAAGCAATCCACCTGCTTCAGCCTCCCAGAGTGCTAGGGGTATAGGCATGAGCGACCAAGCCAGGCCTAATAAGTAGCATTTGAAACATGGCTCTGCATACCACGCTGTGGTGTGGATTCTAACAGCAGTGTAGTGGGGGAGGAAAAGAACTGGAAGAACTTTTCCCATTGATACAAATGATGTATCTAAACTTCCTATTATTAATATTATCAAACAAAAACAATTCTCATTTTTAGTCAATGGAAAAATTCCACAACGACAAGAGAAGGTGATTATAACATTCAAGGATAATTCTTTTTGTTTTAAATATTGCTGTAAAAGAACAAATGGCAGAATATATCTGTGTTTTCAATATAATTAACTATAACTTGGCTCCACTTGAACAAGAAAAGAAATGTAAGATGATTAAGATGAAAGCCAGGTAGCTAAAGTTCTGGCTGAGAGTCAGATTGACGTAAAAAAGGGATGGATGAGATAGGAAAATAGAAAAACTAAGTTAAAAGGAGGAACAGGGAGGAAAAATAGCTGATACTTCAGGAAAAGGAAATAACAGAGTTGATACCATAGAAATTATATAAAGGAAGAACATGTCCTAGAACAGGGAGAATTGGGCAAAGGGATGAAAATAACCGGCACAGAGGGTATGCGGGATGTGGAACACCAAGAACAGAGTTAAATCTGGAGATAATTGTGCCCCCTAGAGAGGCCTCAGCTCACCGTGATGGAAGCTGGAGCAAAATGAACAGTTGAAAAAAGTCAAAGAAAGTCACATGTCTTCAGACTGAAAGGGTTCAACAGGGTTCCAGGAAAAGATTAATGGAAGGAGACCAATGTCTACACAAATTATTGTGACCTTCTTTAAATTTCAAGAACAGGGAAAGAATTCTGTAAAAGTCTAAGCAGAAAGTTTCAGAAAAAGGAAATAAAAACACATGGTGATAGAATACCCCCAGAGAAAGAAAAATTAGGGCTTCCTTGAACATTATAGAATATCTATGATATTAAATGAAGATACCAAAACAATAATTCGTTATATAGTTTTGAGGAAAACATTTGTGAATGAAGAATTTCATTTCCTGACTATTCTTTTTTTTTTTTTTTTGCAGTTTTTAGCTGGGCCAGGTTTGAACATGCCACTCCAGTATTTGGAGCTGGCACCCTACTCCTTTGAGCCACAGGTGCCACCCTGTTTCCTGACTATTCTTAAGTAAATACAAGGAATGAAAGAGGATTAAATCTTATCATTGTATTTAACTAAAAAAAATATATACTATTTGAAGAATCTTGAAAGATGATTTCAGGGCTTCAAGGAGGCAAAGGGTAGAAAAAAACCTTTGTTTGGGGGATGGATTCAAATCTTCTATACATATAATTAAAACAAAATACTATTAGTATTATTTCAAAACACAATACAGGCTTGGCTCCAGTAGCTCAGTGATTACAACACCAGCGACATACACCGAGGCTAAAGGGTTTGAAACCGGCCTGGCCCAGCTAAACAATGACAACTACAACAAAAAATAGCCGGGCATTGTGGCCAGCACCTGTAGTCCCAGCTACATGGGAGACTGAGGCAAGAGAATCGCTTAAGCCTAAGAGTTTGAGGTTGTTGTGAGATGTGACTCTAAGGCACTCTACTGAGGGGGACATAGTGAGACTCTGTTTCAAAATAAATAAATACATAAATATATAAAATAAAATGGTTATTTAAATTAAAAAAAGAAAAACACACAATGGAAATGATTTCTACGTCTTCAACATGGTTGCTAATTTCTTCCCTCTCCCAATGTTATGCCTCTGTTGAACGCTGATCTCGTCTGAAAACACTGTATACTTACTGATGTGCTCTCTATTGAAGGCTATTTATTTTCTGAGAGGGGGAGTATCTCACTGTCATTTAAAAATGGGATATATGTTTTCTTTATTTCACAAATGCCTCCTCTAATCCTTTGTCCTTGAACCTGCATAAGATACCGTAGAACTAGACCATAATAATATCAGAAACTGGCTCAGCGCCTGTGGCTCAATCAGCTAATGCACCAGCCACGTACACCTAAGGTGGCGGGTTCGCCAAACAACGCTGATGGCTGCAACCAAAAAATAGCAGGGGGTGGCGGGCGCCTGTGCTCCCAGCTACTTGGGAGGCGGAGGCAGGAGACTCGCTTGAGCCCAGGAGTTGGAGGTTGCTGTGAGCTG
>CAUYQV010018452.1:0-37668 GCA_963574575.1 Galagoides demidoff
GAGGGTGCCGTGGCACACCAGCAGGGGTAGGAGGTCCAGTTTTTAGGGGGTCTCTCCCATGGGATAGAGTGGGAGGAAGTTTGAACTCTGCTCGCTTGTTTGCATGGAGTAAACTGCGAGCCCTTGTTGTGGGGGAGGGGATTCCCGTCCGCTTGGTGGTGGATTCTGTACCTTTTGGTTTTATTTTTGGGGTCGCAGCTTGCCTCAGGAAGGTTTAAAGGTGCTCCTCAATCTTCTCTCTTGGCTCTGCTCCAAACCATCAGCTAATTCACTAAACTTCTGTCCTCTCAGCCTCCTTCTGGACGGGAGCATCTGTAAAAAGCTGGCTGCAGTCCGCCATCTTGGCTCCGCCCCCCTATTTTATTTACTTTTCCAAAAAACCAATGCCTTGTTCCATTAATTTCTGAATGACTCTTTTCAAATAAATTTCATTAATCTCTTATTTAATTTAATTTTTTTAACAAGAATGCTAGTTTTTTATTAAATCATAGCAGTGTGCATTAATACTATCATGGGGTACAGTGTACTGTCTCTGTATACAATTTGAAATACTTTCATCCAACTAGTTAACATAGCCTTCATGTCTTTTTCTTATTTATTGTGTTAAGACATTTATATTCTACAATTGGAGCGGTTAACATGTACCCTTATAGGACGAACCATAGGCATGATCCCACCAATCACCCTCCCTCAACCCATCCTCCCCCTCCTCTCCCCTCTCCTCATCTTCCTGGGCTAAAATTGGAATAGTAGGGCTGAGTACATTGGATATTTTTCTTCCATTCCTGGGATATTTTGCTAAGAAGAACATTTTCCAGCTCTATCCATGTAAACATGAAGGAGGTAAAGTCTCCATCTTTCTTACTGGCTGCATAGTATTCCATGGTGTACATATACCACAGTTTATTGATCCATTCGTGGATCGATGGGCTCTTGGGCTTCTTCCATGACCTAGCAATTATGAATTGGGCTGCAATGAACATTCTGATACAAATATCTTTATCGTAGTGTGATTTTTGGTCCTCTGGATATATACCTAATAGAGGAATTATAGGATCAATGGCAGGTTTATTTTTAGTTCTCTAAGTGTTCTCCAGATGTCTTTCCAAAAAGAAGGTATTAGTTTCCAATCCCACCAATAGTGCAGAAGTGTTCCCTTTTCTCCACATCCATGCCAGCATCTGTAATTTTGGGATTTTGTGATATGGGCTAATCTTACTGGTGTTAGATGATATCTCAAAGTAGTTTTGATTTGCATTTCTTTGATGATTAAGGATGGTGAACATTTTTTCATATGTTTGTAGGCCATGTACCTATCTTCTTCAGAGAAGTTTCTCTTCAAGTCCCTTGCCCACCCTGAGAGGGGATAACTTGTTATCTTCTTGCTACGTTTGAGTTCTCTGTGGATTCTGGTTATTAAAACTTTGTTGGAGACATAACCAGCAAATAATCTCCCATTCTACGTTTGAGTTCTCTGTGGATTCTGGTTATTAAACCTTTGTTGGAGACATAACCAGCAAATAATCTCCCATTCTGAGGGCTGTCTATTTGCTTTACTTACTGTGCTTTTGGCTGTGCAGAAGCTTTTTAATTTGATGAGGTCGCAGTAGTGTATTTTTGATGCTGCTTTAATTGCCTGGCGGGGTCCTCTTCATAAAATGTTCACCCAGGCCAATTGCTTAAAGTGTTTTCCCTATACTTTCTGCTAGTATTTTTATAGTTTCATGTCTTAAGTTTAAATTTTTAATCCAGTGAGAGTCAATCTTAGTTAGTGGTGAAAGGTGTGGATCCAGCTTCAGTCTTCTGCAGGTCACCAGCCAGTTCATCCAGCACCATTTGTTAAACAGGGAATATTTTCCCTACTCAATGTTTTAAATTGGCTTATCAAAGATCATATAATGGTAAGTATCTGGGTTCATCTCTTGGTTCTCTATTCTGTTCCATATATCTACCTCTCTCTTTTTGTGCCACTATTGTGCTGTTTTGATCACTATGGATTTGTAGTATAGTCTGAAGTCTGGTAGCATGATTCCTCCTGCTTTGTTTTTATTTCTGAGTAATGTCTTGGCTATTCGAGGTTTTTTCTGATTCCATATAAAACAAAGTATTATTTTTTCAAGATCTTTAAAGTATGACAATGGAACTTTAACAGGGATTGCATTGAAATTATATATTGCTTTGGGTAGAATGGACATTTTAACAATGTTAATTCTTCCCATCCATGAGCATGGTATGTTTTTCCATTTGTTAACATTTTCAGCTATTTCATTTCTTAGAGCTTCATAGTTCTCTTTATAGAGGTCTTTCACATCCTTTGTTAGGTAAACTCCCAGATATTTCATCTTCTTTGGCACTACTGTAAACAGAATAGAGTTCTTGACTATTTTTTCATCTTGACTGTTGTTGGTATATATGAAGGCTACCAATTTATGAGTGTTGATTTTGTAACCTGAGATGCTGCTGTATTCCTTGATTACTTCTAAGAGTTTTTCAGTAGAATCTCTGGTATTTTCCAGGTATACAATCATGTCATCTGCGAAGAGTGAAAGTTTAATCTCTTCTGATCCTATATGGATATCCATGATTGCCTTTTCTTCCCTAATTGTGATGGCTAAAACTTCCATTACAATGTTAAAGAGCAATGGAGACAATGGGCTACCTTGCCTGGTTCCTGATCTGAGAGGAAATGATTTCAATTTAACTCCATTCAGTACGATATTGGCTGTGGGTTTGCTATAGATGGCTTCTATCATTTTGAGAAATATCCCTAAGAACATGAAGGCTATGTTAACCAGTTAGATGAAAGTATTTCAAATTGTATACAGAAACAGTACACTCTACCCCATGATAGTATTAATGTACACTGCTAAGATTTAATTAAAAAAGGAAAATAAAATAAAATAAAATAATGATCTCAATAAAAATGCAGGAGTAAAATACAGACTGTGCTCCCATAAACTGGTAGACCTCCTTGACTGAGCTCCAAGTAGTGCCGTTTTTGTGTGAGCATTTGTTGTTTAAGTAGATGCAGAAAAATGAGACCCTCTAGAATCTCTCTAGAATCTCTCTCTAGAATCTGTGTAAGATATTTTGACTTTAACTCTGAGGACATTTTATGTGATCAGATATTACTTACCCCAAAGACTTTTTATTTCATACTCAGGATGTCTTCTCCATTTTTATTTTTTATTTATTTCTTATTCTAGAGAACCTGTGCTAACTCAAGTGTTTTTTTCTCTCCCTTGTTTTGTTTTCAGTGTTCAAGTTCTTTTGAGAGTGGCTCTTTATTCTTTACTTAGTCAACTTTATAATTCTGTTTCTTTTTGTGTCTGACTTCAATCTTAATGGATATCTTGATTATTCTTACATCATCCTTTATCAATAGAAGTGATGACTGCCTTCTCCAACAACACAGAGGATGTTTCACAGTAGAGCTATATTTGGAGTTTGCACATAGTATAAGAAATATAAAGAAAAAGCATTTGTCATTATAGGAATTTGTACAGAGTAGAAATACTTTTATAGATCTCAACTACTAATTTTTCTCTAGGAATCCAAGAAAATATTTGGCTTTACATTTCAAGACTTTAAAAAAATGATGTCAGATTCTCCATAGTTGAAGAGGCTTTATGCAGAGTTCCAGGAACATAGACTTAGACGAGCAACATCTTTATGCCCAAATCACTCCTCATGAGATTTATCAATACAACTTTGTCAGTTCCTTTAAACTCTCTAAAACTCTGTTCTCTCTTCTGTAAAATAATGATTGTAGTATATACCCCATAGAGTTATTATGAACATTAAGTGGGATAATGTGTGAATAGGAGAGAAAAACATCAATAGCAAAAGATATCTATTGTATAGGGGAGAAAAATTTTATCAAATAACAATGATAAGTTTAGAGATGTTTTCATTATGGCATATAGTCTTTCATATGTGATCTTGCCATGTGAAAACTGACAGGTAATGTATATGATCCAGGGATGTATAAAAATTATTAGGTGGAAAGTCCCATAAACTACTCATTCCTGACAAGGGAGAATAGTAGAGGGGAGTATGTTGTTCAAAGAAAGGTAGATGAGGTTTACAAAGAATGATGGGCCCTGGTTTGGTTCACCTTCATTGGAAGACAATAAAAGTGGGGGTGTCTATGACTCAGCAGGTAGGGTGCCAGCCCTATATACCAAGGGTGGTGGGTTCGAACACAGCCCTGGCCAAAGTACAGCAACAACAACAAAATAGCCGGGCATTGTGGTGGGTGCGTATAGCCCCAGCTACTTGGGAGGCTGAGACAAGAGAATCGCCTAAGCCAAGGATTTGGAGGTTGCTGTGAGCTGTGATGCCATAGCACTCTACTGAAGGTGACAAAGTGAAAGCATTAATTTAAACAAGGACATTAGAATATCTTATGTTTCTGTGATATTGTTCAAGGCAAAGGGGATGGAGTAATAGAAAAAAAGAGATAAAATTTCCTGATTTCTTAGAGTTTATATATAGGTGGGTAAGACAGACCCACCTACCTATATAAGATAAAATAAATAGATGGATTAGATAAATAGATAACTTATAATGTATAAAGAAGGTAAGTGCTTTGTAGAAAAATTAACCAGAAAACAATGGGGAATGCTATGAGGAGTGAAGAGCTGTTTTATCCAGGGTGATCAGTAAAGGCCTCATGATGTGAAAGACAGAGGGAGCCAACAGATTTCTGGGGCTAAAATATTCCAAACACAACAAAGAACAAAGGCAAATACCCTGATGTAGGAAGGAAGAAGCCATTTTCCAAGAACAGTGTGAAAAGCAACATTTGGAGTAGACTGAGTGGGGAAGGAGAAAGGGCTGTCAGAGGAGAACTGAGGGGCCTTCTAGGCCTTTGTAAGGGCTTCTGGCTTCACTTGGTTTGTGTGGAGAGTCAGAGGACAGGCCTATAGGACTGCATTAGAGTGGCAGTCCTTCAGACTTGCGTGTTGTAAATTCTTAGTGATAGGTGAAGAAGATAGAGGAAGATGATTTGCTTGGAATCTTGAACTGTGAAATTGTAGAGTAAATGATAAGAGTAGTAGTATACCCTGATTGAAATTTTTATTGTATAATAAGGCCTGGATAGAGTTAACATTACATAATCTCTTTTAATCCTCACAACTAACATAAGAGATAGTCCCTACATTATCCCCATTTTATTGATTGGAAAACAAGTTTGTGGAGTTTAAGTAACTTATCTAACATCATGAGACTAGTGAGTCACACTGACAAGATCTAATTCTAGACTCCAGACTCCAATATGTCTTCCCCTGAGGATAAGAGATAAGATTTAATATTTTATATATGTGTGTGCATTAAAATTTTTTCTTTAAATCCTAATCTTAATTATGCAGTTTAATTGTAGTTTTTAATAAAATATAATGTTCTTTGTATTAATGATCACAAGTGAATGAAAATGCCTTCACATATTTTTATGCTATTCTTTATAGCAGAGACTGAAGGTCAACAAACAGTTTTCTATAAATCTTATCAAATACTACTTAACAAATAAATGCTCAGAAATGGATATTTAAAACATTGCCTCATAATTGAATGTGTTGTATATATCAGCAGTCTATAGTTGTTTTTTGATGTACAGTATATTCCTTTTTACATTTTGACTCATGGTTTGGCATTTTTGATTAATTCTTTCCATGAAAATAACTGATATTAAAATGGATTGAAGTGAACAGATATTTACTTTAAATCTAAACACACTCCCCTTTATCTTTTAAATGTCTTCTGCTCATTTTTTCTGAGTTAAAGAAAACATGATTAAAGTTCAAAGTGCAATGATTATTTTCAAAACTCAGCATTTTTGAGAGCAGTAGGGAATCATTTTGAAGTTTTAATGGAAATATGAACATAATAACCAATCAGAGTTTTAAGCAAGTGGAAGGCATGTCTTACTTTGCATTTCCCATAAAGAGTCTCACCTTATCTTACTCAGTGATAGACTGAATAGAACCCTCAAAAAATGTCTGCATCCTAATCCCTGACACCTGTGTACATGTTACCTTTTATTGCAAAAAAGACTGCAAATGTGGTTAAAATTAAGAATTGTTAGATGGGAAGATTATCTTAGATTATCTGGGTGGGCTCAATGTTATCATAAAGGCCCTTTTATGAGGGAGGCAGGAGATTAGACACAGGACGAGGATATCCATGCTTCTGTTTCCTCTTCTCATGACTATAGTCAAAGCTATTTTTTCCTAGCTTGTACAGCTAGGCGCTGGTGCTGAGTAATTTACATTCGTTATGTCATGTATTTCTCAGAGCCTGGTGAGGGTTTGTTAACTCCATGTTATAGATAAAAAAAAAATCCCAGGACTAGGTATGGTGGCTCATGTCTATAATCCTAGCATTCTGGGAGGCTGAAGTGTGAGGACTGCTTAAGCTCAAGGGTTTGAGACCAGTGTAAGCAAGAGAATTCTTTAAATAGAAAAATTAGCAGGACATAGTGGGACCCACTTGTCCTTGGGAGGCTGAGGCAGGAGACTCACTTGAGCCTAGGGTTTGAGGTTACAGTGAGCTACAATGATACCACTGGCACCACCATTATCACTGCATTGCAGCGAGGTAGACACCATAATAGTCTGTCTCAAAAGCAAAAACAAAAGCAATAACAACAAAAAACAAACCATAGTGAGTGAACATGTTAGATTAACTGAGGTGTTAGGGTAGTATGTTTATGGAAGTGTGGCTCCTGAGAGAAATGAAAGGTCAAAGTCTCACAAGAGAGATGTGGTCAGTGTAGTGTTCTAGTTCAGCAGAAGAGAATGTATGGAGAAAATGAGACAGAAACTTATTCACATGGACTAGGCTAGCACTTTGTGGTTTTGGAACAGTAATAACAGGCTGAGCATATGGGTGAGGAGTTATCATAGACCTCAATGACAATGAAACTTTTTAATGTTAACTCCTCATTAGTGAGGCTGATAATTTTCTATCTGCTGGTAGAGGATGCAAGAGAAATGAACCCTCAGATGATATTGAATCCAGGAATAGGGGGAAGAGTGCTATGGAGTCAAGAAGATGCCAGTATACTACAAATGGAATGATAGGTTGCTAGTTTTTATCAAAGACCACCAATCAAATAGGAAGTATATAGAATTATTGTTTAATTATTTAAAAAACACACAGAATAAAAGGCTGTTCTATCGGAGTAAGCAAGGTGTGTATTGAATACTTCATGCCCCCGAAACAAAAAAAACGTTCTAAATATTACAACAATTGATTTTAATTAAAAAATATCCCATTGAGATTAGGGGTCATATTAGCCATTCATACTTTTTCACACTTTGCATGAATTTCTTTAATAAAATTGATTTTTAAAATTGTTGTAAGTAAAAGGAAATACGTTTTCACTGAAGATTATTTTGTGTTATGCAGTACTTTAGTGAAAAGTGTATTCAGTTGGGGAAGTCCAATAGACCAAAAATGCAAGAAAAATATTCAGCTGAAAAAGGGAGAAAAGGATGACCCAAACATGCCAATATCATATTTTCCTAATTTTCCAAAGTGTGCCACTGAAATTTTTCTGTTTGGAAGAATCTGCATGCCACAAGTTGCCAATACTTTATCTTTTAAAATAGCAAAAATATTTTGGTTCAGTCCTTAAATTGGTTGTCCTTAAATTCTTTTCCTCTTGATACATTGCAAAATGGATTTGCCCAAGACATATAGTCTTAGACTACCTAAAGTCAACATGAAGGGAAAAAAATCCTAATCAGTAAAAGTATCCAATCATCTTTAAAGGAAATTCCATGAGACTAAGAGCAGACTTGCCAGCTGAATCCTTATAAGCCTGAAGAGATTGGAGTTCTAGTTTAAAAATTCTTTAAAATTTTTATTCTGTTAAACTAACTTTCATAAATGAGGGAAAAATAGCCTTTCTTAGACAATTCAGTGCTAAGACAATTTGTCAACACTAGACTGTCCCTACAAGAAATATTTAAGAGAGTCCCAGAAATGGAAATGAAAAACTGATACAATCATAAAAAAAGATGAAAGTATGAAACTCATGGGTTGTCTTATAAAATAGTTCTACAATTGAGACTATAAAGCAACTAGGTAACAATTTACATTATGACAGAAACAAAAGTTCATATATCAATATTAGTTTGAATGTTAATGAATTAGATGCTTCACTTAAAAGGTACAGATCGACAGAATGGATAAAAACAACATAGTTTACAAGAAACTCACCTAACTGGTAAAGACACTCACAGATTTAAGATAAAGGGTGGAACTGTTCTTCCATGAAAGTGTAAGACAAAAGCAAGCAGGAGTAACTATATTTACATTAGATAAAATGAACTTCAAGCCAACAACAGAAAAAAAAAAGAGGTCATTATGTAATGATAATTAGACTGATTCAATAGAAAGGTATAACAAGCCTAAATATAAATTCACACAACAAAAGAGCACCTAGGTTTATAAAACAAATGCTATTAGACTTAATAAAAAAGATAGACAACAATACAGTAGCAATGGAGGATTTTACATGCCACTAACAGCACTAGACAGATCAAGACAGAAAATTAACACATAAACACTGGACTTAAACTGGGCTGTAGACTAAACAGACTGAAGACACACTTAAAAAACTTTCTACCCAACTACTGCAAAATGCACATTCTTCTCAGAAGAGCATGAAACATTTTCTAAGATAGACCATATGCTAGACAACAAAACAAGTCTCAATAAGTATCTTCTCATATCTCGGTAGAATAACACCAGAAATCAACTCCAGGAGGATCCTTCAAAATTATACAAATACATGAAAATTAAACAACCTGGTCCTGAATGATCTTTGGATCAATTACAAAATTATGACATATATTACATTTTTTTTTAAATGAATGGAAATAGAGAAACAATATACCCAAGCCTCTGGATACAGGAAAAGTAGTTCTGAGAGAGAAGTTTATAGCATTAAGTGCCTGCATCAAAAAGAAAGAACACAAATTAAAAAGCTAACATTTCACCTCAAGGAACTAGAAAAACATGAATAAACCAAACACAAAGCTAGCAGAAAAACAGAGATAGTAAAGATCAGGGTAGAACAAAAGGAAATTGAGACACCTCCTCCAAATAAATACAAAGATCAGGAAAAGGAAAAGTTGGTTCTCTGGAAATGATAAACAAAATTGATAGGCCACTAGCTGGGTTAAAGAAAAGAGACAAGATTCAAATAAGCACAATCAGAAATTATGAAAGAAAACATTACAACTGATACCATAGAAATACAAAAGATCATTGAAAACTACTTTGAACGTCCCTATGCTCATAAATAAGAAACCGAGAGAAAATGGATAAATTCCTGGAAACATACAATCTCCTAAGATTAAAGTAGGAAGAAAGAATTTTGAACAGAGTGCAAACAAGAAGTGATGTTTTGAATCAGTAATAAAAAGTTTCCCAATACAAAAATCCCAGACCAGGTTAATTAGATGCTGAATTTTACTAAATGTCCAAAGAACTGGTACCAATATTATCCAAAGTGGTCCAAAAAACCAAGGAGGGGGTAATGTTCTCTAACTGAAGCCAGTAAAACTCTGATACCAAAGCCAAGAAAGGAAACAAGAACAACAACAAAATAAAGTCACAGACCAATATCCGTGATGAACATACCTGCAACAATCCTCCACAATATACTAGTAAATAAAATCCAAAGGTACATCCAAAAGAAAATACACAATAATCAAGTGAGTTTTATTCCAGGAAATCAAGGATAGTTTAACATACACAAATGAATAAATGTTTTCATTACATAAACAGAATTAAAAACCAAAACATATGATTATTTCAATAGCAGAAAAAGTATTTGAAAAAAATATTCCATGCTCGTGAATTGGAACAATATCATTAAAATGACCATACTCCTCAAAATGCAATTCCTATCAAAATGCAAATGTCATTTTTTTCACAAAATTAGAAAAACAATCTTAAAAGTCATATGGAACTAAGAAAGAGCCAGAATGGCCAAAGCAATCCACATGAAAAAGAACAAATCTTGAGGCATCACATTATCAGAATTCAAATTATATTACAAGGTCATGGTAATCAAAACAACATGTAGTAATATATTAAAATGAACACATAGATCAAAGGGGAATGCAGAACTAAAACCACATACCTACAGCCAACTGATCTTTGACAAAGTTGACAAGAACATACTCTTGGCTTATGCAAAGAGTTTACGATTTCAACTTTGGAAGCAAATGAAACAAAACCAAAACTAGAATAGGATTAATTGATTCTATTAATTAAACTACAAAGTTTCTGCATAGCAAAAGAGATAATCAATAAACAGACGACCTACAGAATGGGGGCAATATATCCAAACTATGCATCTGAAAAAGGACTAACAACTAGATCTATGAGGAACTTAACCAAACAATAAAAAACAAAATAAAAAGCAAATAGACCCATTCAAAAGTGGGGAAAACATTGGACAGACATTTTTCAAATGAATGGCCAACAATCATATGAAAAATTGCTCAACATCACTAATCATCAGAGAAATGCACATTAAAACCACAATGAGATGCCATCTTACATTGGACAGAATGGCTACTATTAAAAAGTTAAAAATTACAGAGGTTGTGAGGATGCAAAGAAAAGGGAGTGCTTGCACACTGTTGATAATAATGTAAATTAGTACAACCTGTATGGGAAATAGTCCAGAGGTTTCTCTGAGAACTAAAATAGAACTACCATTTGATTCCTCAGTCCCATTACTAGATATCTACCCAAAGGAAAATAATTATTATGTCAAAAATATGTGTGCATTTGTGGGTTTACTATAGCACTAGTCACAATAGCAAAGATATAGAATCAATTTAAGTGTCTGTCAACAGATGACTGGATAAAGAAAATGTGGTATATATACATAATGGAATATTATTTAGTCACAAAAAATGAAATCATGTCTTCCTCAGCAGCATGTATAGAAATGGAGGTCATTATGTTAAGTGAAATGACTCAAACATACAAATACTGCAGGTCTCACTAATAAGTGGGAATTAAATTATGTGTACACATGGATTAAAGAATAGAATCATAGAAATTGGAAACTCTGAAAGGTGGTAGGTTGGGAGGGAGGTGAAGGATAAGAAATTATCTAATATCTCTAATGTACACTGTTCAGGTGATGGTTGCACAGAAAGCTGAGACTTCACCTCAATATAATATATCTGTGAGATAAAACTGTGCTTGTAACCTCTAAATTTATATTTAAAAAAAGTGAATAAATTCTCCTATCTCTTGTATTTAGAAATTGTCATATGTTATATTAATTTTTTTTTTAAATGGCACTCTATCTTATTCTGTTCTGACTGCTATAACCAAATTCACAGACTCAGTAGCTTATAAACAGCAGGAATTTCTTTCTTATAGTTCTGGAGGCTGGGACATCCAGCTTCAGCCTGATATGGTGTCTGGTGAGAGCCCATTTCCAAGTTCACAGGTGGCATCTTCTTGCTGAGTCCTCATGTGATAGAAGAGACAAGGCAGCTCTCTGGGTTCTCTATCAATAAGGCACTAATCCCATCCATGAGGGCCCCACCCTCCTGTTCTAAACCCTCCCAAAGGCTGCCTACCATTATCATCATGTTGCGCATTAAGTTTTCAAAATAAAAATCTTAGGGGGGCACAGACATTTAGACCATAGCACACTTTCAATTAAAATGACTATAAACATCCAGGGATTTTTTAAAAATGGCTCCCTTCCTTCTTTTTCTTTTAAAATGCAAACCAATAGTGACTCAGCTTGCTTAGGAAAAGATATAAGACACTAATGTGACTTATTTATTTGGCATGTTGAACACCAAAATTTCAGATCTATAACTGGCCCAATTTACTACCATTGTTATTGAGAAATCTAAGCCACAAAGATGTGGCTAAGTAACTAGTTATGATAAATGCATTAAATATTGTGCCTGGATTTTTAAATGAAAGGGCTGCATTCGGATTTGAGATTAGTAGAAGGAAAAAGGCCTCTTTGCCAAATTAGAAACCCACTTCTAATTTAGAGGTTTGTAAAATTTAAGTTACTGTCCATCATGCTGCTTTCGAGCCTGTAATACCGCCACGTATGTACTTGAAAACTTTACCCATGTTTTGAGCGAGCTTTATGTATCAGCACCTCCTCCTTCTCAGCTTTCTCATGAAAGACTGTCAAATCTTTTTAAATCTTTTTTCCTTTAATTTCTTTTTCAAAAACGTGTTTGTTCCACACTCATTGACACTTTCCCAGCATGGGAAGTATTTTGTTGGTTAGCCCCGGCCTGGCTTTCCTTTTTGGTTCTTTCACAGGCTGTTGCACGTTTGATCATTGTGGGGTTGGGTAGGACAGACTGCTAAGTTTCTGTTTGCTCATTTACTTGTCAGATTGATCAATTAGAGGAGTTTTAGTAAAAGGCAGAACAAAGGTAACAGGCTGACATATTTTGTTATTTGAGTGGGGACTTAGAAGTTCTCTTCATCAATCACATTCAGACATCTCCACCTTTTCAACTTAACCTCACTCCACCCTCTACCCATGGTGGCCCTGAAGCCCCCAACAGATAAACACAATCAGTTTGACTTTCTCCAGGATTCTAAGTATACCTGAATTTTTGAGGTTTCTACTACTGTTTGCCAGTTAGCCAAAATCTTAACAACCTTTTTTCGTTGCCCTCATGTTGTATTATACCATATATTAGATTTTCATAACAATTTTAGAAACTGATAGATATAAACACACACACACATACAAACTAAGTAAAAGTTGTATTGTGCTATTTTTTGTTGGGGAGGATTCCATTACAATAGTTTCAGTAAAGCATTGTGACTGCAAGGTATTAGTCAGGACTTTTAAATAATTTATTATAGCATATTTTACCTTTCAATATGATTCCTTGCAGAGACTTTGTTTCATTTGCCTTCGCTTTATTTTAAAAAATTTTTCTTTTACAGTTATGTTTTTAACATTGTAATAAAGAAGAGAAAAGAACTTGTTAATTGTGAAATCCATGTATTTTTTTCTATTTTTTTTTTAATTTCAAAGTATTATGGGGATACAAAGATTTTTGGTTATATGGTCACTTTCATAAGGCTTGAGCTATGGTTATAAGTGTGCCGGTCACCCTGAAAGTGTTCATTACACCTGTCAGGTAGGTTTTTGTCCATCCCTCCTCTTACCCCCCCCACACTTGATTTCCATTAAGTTTAACTTACCTCCAAGCACATGAGCACTCATCAGTTCCAGTTTAATAAGGAGAATATGTGGTGTTTGTTTTTCCATTTTTCAGTTCTGGTACTAGTCTCCCATTTCATCTAAATTATTGCAAAAGGCATTAAGTCATATTTATCCATGGCTGAGTAGTACTCTATGGTAGTCATAGAGTACCTTTTTTTAATCCACTGATGGACAGTGGGTTGATTCCACATCTTTGTAATTGTGAATCCTAGCCCTTAAGTTTCACATTGATATTTTTGTATAACTCATGACTAAACTTAATTAGGTTCGAACTCATAGGTTATTATTCGTTTTGTTTAATCAGTAAATTTGTTTATGTTGGAGACTTGGATTCTCCACTCTAACTCCCTTTCAGTAAAGTCTTTGTCTTTTTTGTAACTATTTCCTCTGGAAAATTCCTTTAATAACCACTGTCCAAGTACAATGTGCAAAGTACAGGGCCTCTAACAATTTATTCCAGTGAATCTAGACATATATCATATGGTAGATGTGCTGTCAGCAGTGATGAAGGGTGGAGCCTTTTCAGAGATTATGAGATTTCCTGCTTCTTCAAAAGAGAGGAGTGGAAAGCTAAGTTGAGACTTGCTTGTGGTTATATTATGATGACTCAATCTCATGATTCAAATCAAGACTCACATTTTTTTTTATAGCTTGATAATTTGAAGTGGAAATATCCCAAGAATTATGGTAATTATGGTCATATGATCTACATTTATATTAATCATTTCTATATTTTTTTTCTGGAGTTTACTTATTTCTTAAAGAGAATCATAGTGCAAACATATTGAAGATTTTAATTACTCTATTTACTCAAGGTGTTTTGAAGTTGCTCATTTATGAATGATTTTAGTTTGTTTACGCTTAACATAACTTCAACTTTCTGTTACAAAAGAGCACTTTCAGGCTTTCCCTCATGTAGGATAAAAATTTACATTACAGGAGGTTAAGTACTCTTCCCCAAATCTCTTCCCTTTTTCATATTGGAATTTAGACTTAGTTGAAATTAGTGAAATAATTACAGACAAGACAGGACAAATCTAGTGATTCCAAGGATTCCAAGAATTCCCTTAGTGGTGTGTGCTATTAATTCTTACTGGAAAGGTTGATGCTTATTGGAACTTTAGGTACAAATGAGATGTCAGACTGTTTTATGGGTAAAATTCAATTCAATTTTATTGATGAAATAATTAAAACCTACAGAAAAAAATTAGAAAATAGTATAACAAAGTCAGGATGTGCAATTTGAATTCAACAGATGCTACTTAACCATATTCCCTGAGCTCACACCTTCTTTTTATTTTAAAGAAATGAAATATTAAGGATCTCAGCAAAGCTTCATCCTTATAACTCTCTTAGTGTCTTGCTTCTTCAAAGGTTATGTCTATTCAGGAATTGGTCATATCCCCACATGAGTTTTTGTTCTTTGACTACATACGAAATTGATTCATTAACAATACAATCCCATTTCCAACTAACAATTCCACAACAGTACACACAAAATTGTATTGTGTACTTTTAAACTTCACAAAACTACACATACTCTATGTACCCTACTGCAATTTGCATCTTAACCTTATGTTTTTGAGTTGCCAATAAATGCAAATTTAGTTCATACACTGTACTACCGGGAATGAACCACAGTTTATCCATTCCCTATGATGTTTATCTATTTCTGCTGTTATAAGCACTACTGGAATGAAGGGTCCTCACACTTCTCTTCTTTGACTACTCGCATGGAAATTTCTTTAAGGCAGATGTTTGGGAGTGAAATTCCGAACTCATAGGGCAAATGAAAGTTAAACTTATCTAGATATCTCTAAAATTCTTCCTGAAGTTGTTAGATAAATTGACATTCTCAGGTCAATATTTAGGTTTCCTTTTCCCCGTATCCTCACCAACACATAGATAATATCTCCATCTTCAATATTTGCCAACATGAGAGAGAAAATATTAACTTTTCTATCATTTCCCTGTGTATAGTACCTGGTTAAGATTTGCTCCTATGAGACCAGAGATACAATTACATTTTTTTCTTTCCTGTAGGACCTCTGGCATGATATTTCTATTCCTGAATATAGGTTCATGACACAGTGTTGTTAGTCCAGGAATGGTCACATTTTTACTGACCTGTTTTTTTGTTGATAAATTGCCATGCACACAGTTACAGTGGCTTCTTTTTCATACTCCATTGTGTGAATAAAACACAATTCATTTAACCTTCTAATTGAAGGCTTTTGGGGTTGTTTGTAAATTTTTGCTTTTTTGGTCATTCTTGTGTGTAGGGATAAGGCATTCTCTTTGTTTTTTTTTTTTTTTTTTTTGAGACAGAGCCTCAAGTTATCCCCCTGGGTAGAGTGCTATGGCATCACAGCTCATAGCAACCTCCAACTCCTAGGCTCAAGCGAGTTTCCTGCCTCCCAAGTAGCTGGGACCACAGGCGCCCACCACAACGTCCAGCCATTTTCTGGTTCCAGCCATCATTGTTGTTTGGTGGCCCGGGCTGGGGATTCGAACCCGCCACCTTAGGTGTACGTGGCTGGCACCTTAGCCGATTGAGCCACAGGCGCAGAGCCAAGGCATTCTCTTAGTTACATTGCTATGAGTAGTACCGGTGAACTTAGGATACATGAAATTTCTACTGTACTGATCCTCAAAAATTTTTATAAAATTTGCCTGTAAAACCATCTGGATCTTTGTTAATCTTGTGGTAAGATTTTAACAATTTCTCGACTTCTTTAAATAGTGTAATGTCATTCAGGTCTTCCCTGTCCTCCCAAGTTAGTTTTGTTAGACTAACTTCCAGTAAGGATTTGACCATTTCACCTGGGTTTTCAATCTAATTTGAATAGTCACTGCCCTTATTCTTTTACCTCTTTAATTACTACTCATACTAATATTACCTGAGGTTTGCTTTTTTGATCACTTTTTAAAGAACTAGAGTTTCTTGAATGTTCCTATTTTGTGTTCATTTTCTAAATATATTCATTTCTCATCTTCCTTTTCATCTGATTGTTTCTAGTTTCTTATGTTGGACACTTAGTATTTAATCGTTAGTCTTTCTTCTTTTCCAGTGTGAGCAGAGTGGCTTTAAGTGTTCTCCACACATTTAGATATAAATAAGGTAGCAATTTTCATTCCTCTCTAAGAACTTTTAAATTCCTTCCCATTTTTTTTGAGTTTTTAATGGAGATTTTGATTTTCCCATTTCCAACTTCCAACTCAATTGTGTTGTGGTTGAATAACATGGTCTGAATATTTCTTCTTTGAAATAGTTTGAGATATTTTTCTGTCCTAGTGTGCAGTGAACTGTGATGACTCTCCTATGTGTGTTTGGCAGAAATAGTTTTTTTTTTTTCCCTAGCTCTGTCTTGGATGAAATTATTTTAGCATAGAAAAGTTGAGAGGAATAGATGAGAAGCTTTGTTCATATCTAGGTGTAATGTAGTATAACTTGTAATCAAATTACAGATTGTACACTTTTGAGATTCAAGAGGTAAACATGGCCCCAGATGAGGTACTGGCACATAGCAGATTGGCTTACATGCAGATTGCTTCAGTATTATTTATTAAAAGGCTAGCTCTGGAAAGAGAATGCCATGCTAACAGAGAACCTGGGCAACCTCACTCTTCTTATTCATAAGTTATGGTCTGTGACTAGTAAACTTGAACTACCATCTGTGCTGAGATCTCTGTGCTGTATCTTGGCTGCATTTGCTTTCTCCTCTGTGTTTTAAGTAAATAAACTTGATTTGATTTTCATAAACAATGCCGGTCTTCCAGTCAATATTTATTATCAGCAAATGTCAATAAGTTCATTTTTTTCATATTTTCTGAGAATTAAGTTTTCTGTGAAAAATCTGATTAAATCTTTTATCCTTTCTCTCTCAAATTGTTTGATTTGTCTTAGACATGTACCTATATATCTTTATATATTCCAGACTTTCCAACTTTCTCTTATATGGAAAGCAAATAGGATCCATCAGATATGGGCTGTTGCTATATCCACAGTGATTTTCATGTACAGAAAGTGTTCAGTTTACTGTCATAAATTTATAAGTAACTTTTTTTATAGTTTCACCTTCTTTGGGGATAGTTTAATGATTCTTCAAATTCTATTTAGGGAAACTATGTGCCAGGTACTAGTTCCTTGCAATACAGTAGCAAACACTGTATACAAAGTGCCTTAGTCCCCTCAGAAGGAGATGATAATAACTGATATTAAGAAAACTAGAACAGGGTAATGATCTGGAGAATAATAAACTTGCTGTGTGGGGGCTGGTATTTCACAAGTGATGGACAGAAGCAAGCTTTATGGACTGAGTCATGTTAGAAGAGAGAGCTTGTTGGCGGAGGGAGCAAGTCATGTGGATATTGGTCATGTTTATAATATTTTTCACTATCCTGATGATATAAAATGTACCCCTATACATTCTGATAAAATATTAAAAAAATTAGTTTTTCATATTTAGGTCTTTAAATTTTCTAAAATATTTTTAGCATATAGTGAAGTAGGAGCACATTTTGAACATTTTCCCATATGGATAGCCATCTATTCTAGCACCATTACTACCAAAGCCACTATGCCTCTATTATTTTATATTGGCTGAACATATAATTGAATCTTTTTAAGCAAGCTCTCTATTCCATTCTTTAGGTCTACTTATTTGTTTTTGTACTAATATCATGTTAGTTTAATAACCATGATTTTGTAATAAGTCTTTTTTTCTTTTTTTTTTTTACCTTAAAACCAAGATGACATTTTAATAGTCATGAGATTAAGGATTCCTGGGAAGGGGAGGGGAACAGAGGCTGAGGAGAACCTGCCTGTCCCTGCCTGGGAACTTTCAGGACATTCATTTGCCTGTGGCAATGTCAGTACCTGGCCAGCCCAAGGAGTGTCTCAGCCAGCAGACCAAAGTGTGGACCTTCTAAGTGTGGACCTGGGTTTTATGAACCCATCTTGTTCAGGAACCTCCTTCCTCAGTTGAGTCCAGCAGGGAGAGTTCTGGGTGGCCACTGGGAGGCAGCTTTGGTGAAGGGCATGGTCACCTATGCCTGACTTTGTCAGTAGCTGAACACATGACCCTGGTATAAACTCAGACTAGGTATATCGGGCCATGTATCCTACCACCCACCAAACTGGGTGAATTATTGTTTCCACAGCTCACCTTGATTTCATACAGATAATGTTGGTTTCATACATCTATATATAAGCATATACATATACTTTATACATATGTGAATGTGTGTGTCCATATGTACACATATTTATATATTCATACTTATATATACGCACACATTTCTGTAGAAAGATGCCCTGCCACAATTTGGCTTTTTGGGACAGTGAAATTGACAATGTAGGTTTTTGCTCCTCCAATCTCAGCAAATAAGGTGTTGCTTTAAAAAATGCAATTCTGCTGCCTTTTTTTAAAAGTTGAAACTAAACTTTTCTTCCAAAGTTAAGAGACTTAATTCCATTTGATTGCACCTTTGCAAATGTGTGAAAAAACTGAAGTAGACTGGAAAGCAATGCCATGGTATGGGTGCTTGTCACTGTTCCAATGTCACCACTCCACAGCATGGTCATCATGGTGACTGTGCTGTTTGATATCCTGGTGGTCACAGGGTCATGGGCACCTGCACTGGCCCATTGCCCTGGGCCAGGCTGGTTAGCTCAGTGTGGCACATGCTTACAGGGATGTGGCCCAGACCTTAGCATCTTAGACTCCAGTAACTGCTCTGACAGCTGCTGCATTTTCCCTAGACAAGATGATCTGTCACCCACCTTGTAAGGTGGCCACAGCCAGGGTGGTAACAGTGTGGGGGGCACCTTCACTGTTAAGTACCATGGTGACTATAGATCCTTGACGCATCTCCTGGGAAACTGCCACTGTAGCCTCAGCCACTACCTGGGTGGCCCCTATTGCTTGCATCCTCTGGATGGGTATCTCACCTTCCTGTAACAAGGCCTGATTTTGTTCCCCCTCTCCATCAGGCACAGCAGAATAATTCACTTGGGCAACAGTAACTTTGTTGGTAATTCTGAAACATCAGCCAATGTGGCTACTGTTGCATGTACCAATCTGGATAAGTGAGACAGTGTCATCAGGGTTCCTAAATGACTAGACCATGATCTGTGATGGTACAAGATGGGCTCTACTTACTATGTGTAGTTGTGACCTGTGTCTGTGTTTGCTGATCTTCAAATCATGTAAAAGATCTAGTCCATGCTGTTTATGATAGTTTAAACTATGGTTAGCAGTACCTGGGTGCACAAAACCCTCTGCTTTTGCTCTTCTGAGTGAACTTTGCTCTGGACATTTGCTCTTCAGGCCACTAAATGGGCTTGCAGCTTTCTTCCCCCAGCCTAGCTTTCCCAGACCTGTGGAGTACTCAAGCATCTCTGAAATAAATGCCCGAAGCTTGGTCTAGGTCGTTTTGTCCACACAGACTGGAATTCCAAGGATTAGGTTAAGAGGTAGAAGTTCTGAATTAACCTCCTGTGTCAGGGGCGTGTTCTGCCAGAGCAAACTCCAGGTCTCCCAGCTTGTACTCACACACCACATTCTCCAAAGGTGCCTCTCCAACACTTTGAACCCAGGGCTGGGTTTGCAGGGTGAGATGCAGAGGACAATAGCTTGCTGTCCAATGCGAGTAGCATATTCATCTAATGTAGCTCAAAGTTTCCAAAGCAAACGTATTTGCTGCCTTTTCCAGAGAGACGGATTAGTGTGGCCATTTCCCTTCTTTTCTGTTGCCACAGCAGCAGCAGCCGCCTTCCCCACAGGACCCTGAACTCATTGTATAATATTTTGTCTTGCTTTTGAAGGGTAGATGAATGGTAGACTCCAAGGAATTATTGAAGTCTCTGATTCCTGAGACCTCAATAAATCAAAAACCATCTTTTTGTAAAAAAAAAAAAAAAAAATTCTGCCTTCAAAATCCTTATTTGTGAATCCTGTAAAAGGCTGCAGCTGCCAGATGAGCTGTTACCTCCTCCCCGTATTTGAGGATATCTAAATCATCCTGACAGGTGTCCTGGAGGAAGCGGCTCTTCCTCAGCTCCCAGCTTACTGTGCTCAGGGTAAGTGACCATGTGAACCTGCCATACTTGTTGGGCCACTGTATGGGCTTCTGTGGCAACCATGTGTTCCCCTATGAAGAGCTGCATAAATGTGCATCATCACTGCTACAGCAGGACAGACTCTGGAGCCAGAATGCTACATTTAAAGTCATGCTCTGACAGTTTACTAGCACCTTAGACAAATTTCATTTGACTTCTATGCCAAAGTTGTATCATTGCTGAGCTGCTGCTATAGTGGAGAGTGTGACAGTGAGGGGGCTGGTCCTGTAATAAGCCTTGATTTCTCATTGGTTCCATTCTCTTACTAGTTAAGTTAGTCAAATTAAATACTTTTTCTAATTTGTCTTGGATATTCTTTTTTTTTTTTTTATTGATGGGGATTGATTGAAGGTATAAGAAACCAGGTTACACTGATTGCATTTGTTAGGTAAAGTCCCTCTTACAATTGTGTCTTACCCCCAAGAGGTGTGTCACACACCAAGACCCCACTGGCCTCCCTCCTTCACTCTCTCTGATCTTCCTTCCCCCCCTCCTTTTCCCTCTCTCTTTGCTCTCCCCTTCTACCATCCCCCAGGGTGTACTAGGTCATTGATTGTCCTCATATCAAAATTGAATACATAGGATTCATGCTTCTCTATTCTTATGATATATTACTAAGAATAATGTGTTCCACTTCCATCCCGGTTAAGACAAAGGATGTAAAGTCTCCATATTTTTAATGGATAAATAGTATTCCATGGTATACATATACCACAGCTTGTTAATCTCTTCCTGGGTTGGTGGGCATTTAGGCTGTTTCCACATCTTAGTGATTGCAAAATGATCTGCAATAAACAGTCTAGTGCAAGTGTCCTTATGATAAAAGGATTTTCTTCCTTCTGGGGAGATGCCCAGGAATGGGATTGCAGATCAAAAGGGAGGTCTAGCTTGAGCTCTTTGAGAGGTCTGCATACTTCATTCCCAAAAGGTTGTATTAATTGGCAGTCCCACCAGCAGTAAAAGTGTTTCTTTCTCTCTACATCCATGCCAGCATTGGCAGTTTTGAGATTTTGTGATGTGGGAGATTCTCCCTGGGGTTAGATGGTATCTCAGGGTGAGTTTGATTTGTATTTCTCTAATAATTAGGGATGATGAGCATTTTTTCATATGTTTGCTAGCCATTCATCTGTCTTCTTTAGAGAAGGTTCTATTCATCTCTCTTGCCCATTGATCAATGGGATTGTTGGCTTTTTTCATGTGGATTAATATGAGTTCTCTATAGATCCTAGTTATCAAGCTTTTGTCTGATTCAAAATATGCAAATATACTTTCCCATTGTATGTTTGTTTATTTGCTTTGGTTGTCTCCTTAGCTGTACAGAAGCTTTTCAGTTTCATTAAGTCCCATTTGTTTATTTTTGTTGTTTTTGCGATTGCTACGGCAATCTTCTTCATGAAGTCTTTCCTCAGGCTAATATCTTCCAGTGTTTTTTCTATGCGTTCTTTGAAGATTTTTATCATTTCATTCCTTAAATTTAAGTCCTTTTCCATCTTGAATCAATTTTTTGTGAGTGGAGAAAGGTGCAGGTCCAGGTCCAGTATCAGTCTTTTACATGTGGATATCCAGTTCTCCCAGCACCATTTATTGAATAGGGAATCTTTCCCCCAGTGTATATTCTTGTTTGGTTTATTGAAGATTGGGTGGTTGTAAGATGTTAGTTTCATTTCCTGATTTTCTATTAGATTCCAAATATCTATGTCTCTATTTTTGTGCTGTCATGACCACCGTGGCTTTGTAGTACAACGTAAAATCTGGTATGCTGATGCCCTCAGCTTTGTTATTATTACTAAGAACTGTCTTATATATAGGGGTTTTTTTCTGGTTCCATACAAAACACAGAATCATTTTTTCCAAGTCTTGAAAGTATGATGTTGGTATTTTAATAGGATGACATTGAATCTGTAGTTTGTTTTGGTAAGTACAGACATTTTAACAATGTTGATTCTTCCCAGCCATGAGCATGGAGTGTTCTTCCATTTGTTAATATCCTCTGCTATTTTCTTTCTTAGGGTTTCATAATTTTCTTTATAGAGTTCCTTCACCTCTTTTGTTAGGTATATTCCTAGGTATTTAATTTTATTTGAAGCTATGGTGGAGGGAGCTGTGTCCTTAATTAGCCTCTCATCTTGGATGTTATTGCCATATACAAAGGATATTGACTTGTGGACATTGATTTTATATCCTGAGACATTGCTGTATTTTTTGATGACTTCCAGGAGTCTTGTGGTTGAGTCTTTGGGGTTCTCTAAGTATAAGATCATATCGTCAGCAAAGAGGGAGAGTTTGACCTCCTCTACTTCCATTTGGATGCCCTTTATTTCCTTCTATTGCCTAATTGTATTGGCTAGAACTTCCAGCTCTGTGTTGAATAGTAATGGAGACAGAGGACAACCTTGTCTGGTTCCAGTTCTAAGTGGAAAAGCTTTCGATTATACCCCATTCACTAAAACATTACCTGTGAGTTTGTCATAGATAGCTCCAATCAGTTTAAGAAATGTGCCACGTATTCCTACACTCCTCAGTGTTCTAATTAGAAAGGGATGCTGGGTTTTATAAAATGCTTTTTCTGCATCTATTGAGAGGATCATATGGTTTTTGTTTTTGCTTCTGTTGATACAGTAAATGTTTATGGACTTGCATATGTTAAACCAGCCTTGCATCCCTGGGATGAAACCTACTTGATTATGATGAATGACTTTTTTGATGATAAGCTGTATCTATTGGCTAGGATTTTGTTGAGAATTTTTGCATCTATATTCATTAGTGAAATTGGCCTGAAATTCTCCTTTTTAGTTGGATCTTTTCTTGGTTTTGGTATCAGAGTGATGTTTGCTTCATAGAACATGTTGAGGAAGATTCCTTCCTCCTCAATTTTTTGGAATAATTTCTGCAGCACAGGAATAAGCTCTTCCTTGAAGGTTTGATAGAATTCTGGTATGAAGCTATCTGGACCAGGCATTTTTTTTTTAGTTGGAAGATTTTTTATTGTTCCTTTAATCTCAGTGCTTAAATTTGGTCTGTTCAGGAGATTTATTTTTTCTTGGCTAAGTCTTGAGAGAGGGTGTAATTCCAAATATTGATCCATTTCCTTCACATTGTCAATTTTCTGGGCATAGAGTTTCTGGTAGTATTCAGAGATGATCTCTTGTAGCTCTGTGGCATCAGCTGTTATTTCCCCTTTAACATTTCTGATTGAAGTTACTAGAGATTTTGCTTTTCTATTTGTAGTTAGTCTGGCCAAAAGTTTATCTATTTTATTTATTTTCTCAAAAACCCAACTCTTGTCTCATTTTTTTTTTTAATTTCATTAATCTCTGACTTAATTTTGGGTATTTCTTTTCTTCTGCTGGGTTTAGGCTTAGTTGTTCTTCTTTTTCCAATTCTGGAAGATGGCTTGTGAGTTTGTTGATGTGCTTTCTTTCTGTTTTTTGAACGTAGGCACCTACAGTGATAAATTTTCCTCTCAGCACTGTTTTTGCTGGATCCCACAGGTTTGAGTAGCTTGTGTCTTCATTGTTGTTATGCTCAAGGAAGTTAATCATTTCCTCCCCTTTTTCTTCTGAATTCCATTTGCCTGAAAAATTGTCTTCCAACCCTTAAATCTGAGTTTTAATTTGTCTTTTGAGGCTAGGTTTGTTTCTTGTAGACAGCCAATGGATGGCTTGTATTTTTAAATCCAATTAGCCAATTTAGACCTCTTCAGTGGGGAATTCAAGCCATTAACATTTATAAAAATAATGGATAAGTGTGGTAGCATTCTATACATCTTATTTTGTGAAAGTCCCTTGCTTAGTTTTGTCTTTTGCATCATTGTCCAAGGTAAGTTCTGTCCTTTAATTTCTGGGTGCTTACTTTGCTGGTGGTCCATTGTGATGGTCAGTGTGTAGAACACTGTGAAGTATTATCTATAGAGCTGTTCTTGTTGTGGCAAATTTCCTCAATGTTTGCATATCAGTAAAAGATTTGATTCTTCATCAATTTTAAAGCTTAGCTTAGTGGGATATCGAATTCTGGGCTGGAAATTGTTCTGTTTAAGTAGATTAAAGGTACTATAGATGACCTTGGTCTTCTGGCTTGAAAAGTTTCATTAGAGAAGTCTGCAGTCACCCTGATGGATTTGCCCCTGTCGGTCAATTGGTGTTTACTCCTGGCTGCCTGAAAATCTTTCCTTTTGTCTTGACTTTGGACAGGTTCATCACAATGTGTCTTGGAAAAGCTCTATTTGAGTTGAGGTGACCTGAGGTCCAATATCCCTCTGAAAGTAGTGTGTCAGAATCTTTGGTGATATTTGAGAGATTTTCATTTATAATATTGTTTAGGATGGCTTCCATTCCTCTGGGGCATTCTTCTTCCCCTTCTGGGATACCTATCACTCGTATGTTTGAATGCTTCATAAATTCCCATAATTCTGTCAGTGAACATTCTGCTTTCAATCTCTTCTTTTCTCCCTCTTTAACTATCTGAAATATCTCAAGAGCTTTGTCATCTACCCCTGAGATTCTTTCTTCTGCATGGTCTAATCTATTGTTGATACTTTCTATTACCTTTAAGTTTCCTAATTTCTTCAATTTCTTCAGCTCTGCTATGTCCTTTCTATATTTTTCATATCATTCATATTTTATTTGATTCTGTTTTTGGATTTCCTTTTCATTATTTTCCACTTTCTCAGCAATTTCCTTCATTGTTTTTATCATCTGTATTTTAAATTCCCTTTCTGTCATTTCTAACATTTCTTTATAGGTGGAATCCTCTGCAGTAGCTATCTCATGGTCCCTTGGAGGGTTGCTCTGGACTGGTTTTTTATGTTGCCAGGAATTTCTGGCTGATTCTTCCTCATGAGTGTTTTCTTTTATCTGTTTCCTTGCCCTAATTTTCCTTTCACTTCCTCTTACTGTTTAAGTTATGGCACCGCTGGCCTAAAGTTTCAATGAGTCCAGTTCTTCACTGCTTTTGTCCTCCTCCTCGGGTCCAGAAGTCTCTCACTGTCTCCCTGTGTTCCCAAAGGGCTGTTTCTGGGCAGAACTCACAAGCCAGAGATGTCTGGAGTCTTCTCTCCCCAATCTCACTGCACCCGGTTGCAAAGAAGCTGTTACTCGGCCGCCATCTTTCTCCCTTCTCCCTTATTTTATGTTTTTTATTGCCCTACCTTTTCTTTTTCCTTTTTACTGATGATAATTCAGGATGATTGACATTTTTTATTTTCTTTTTTCTGGCTTAGGAGTTACACATTATTTCTTTTCATTCTTTTTCTTTTTTCCATCCCCCTTCCCTTCTCCCTTTCTCTCTCTGTTATCTTACTTTCTTCTTTTCCCTCTTTTTTATGATTATCTTAAATCATTATTATTGTTTTTCAGACAGTCACACTTTATCACCCTTGGTAGAGTGTCTTGGTGTCATAGCTCACAGCAGTCTCAAACTCTTGGGCTCAAGTGATTCTCTTGCCTCAGCCTCCCAAGTGACCAGGACTACCAGCACCTGCCATAATGCTTGGCTATTTTTAGAGACAAGGTCTCCCTCTGGCTCAGGCTGGTTTTAAACCTGTGAGCTCAGGCAATCCACCTGTCTCTGCTTCCAAGAGTACTAGAATTACATGTGTGAGCCACTGTACCCAGCAGAAATTCTTAATTTTAGTGTGTTCCATTATATCTTTCTTTTTTTTTTTTAACCTTAGCACTTTGTGTGTCCCTTTTACAAAATCTCTACTAACACAAAACTCACGAAATAGTCTCTGCTTTCTTGCAGATGAACACTGTTCATTAGGAGCAGATTTCTAAAATTTGAGCCATAGGTGTAGTTTTAATTTTTATCAACCACATTAAAAGTAAAATAAAACAGATAATATGAATAAGAAAAAATTATTAAGCTCTTTTCTTTCCCTGTTTTTAAAACTAAAAGTTCAAGTTCTAGTTACATTTCAAGAACTAATAACCTCATGTATCTACTAGCTGTCATATTGGGCACCCCAGCTCTAGAAACTTTAATAATGTGCCATTCACATTTAGCTTCACTCTCCCTGTATAACTGATTTTTGTGTGTGGTATTAGGTAGAAAATCTAGCAAGGAAATTAGGTAGCTTATGGAATCAAAGGAAGATCTTTAGGATTTAGAGGCAAATTGGGTCCCTCAGGAGCTAAAACAGGGTTGATGATACTAGCATCTCCTAAATATATGTCATCTATGAATATTTACTCTTATTCCGTGAGGATTTTCAGAATGAGGGCAAAGACATATCATCTGTATTTTAAAGTTGTTCTGGGGTTACATCTTTATAACTTCCAATAGATGAAAAAAGAAGATAATTCTAATTGTGTTTAGAAATATCCCAGCTCAAGTAACATTCCAATACTAAGCAGCCAGAAAAATGATTATTTTGGGCCAGGTCTAGATTGTATTCCCATATTTATAATCATGAAACAGAATGTGTTACTAGAAAATGATAGCTACCACAGTATATTATGTCTTTTTCTTCCATGAGATGCTTTTGGAGAGATGAGACTATTTATTGTGCATAGTAAGAACAAAATAAATATTTGCAAATAGTGCTAGAATAGACTCTTAATTTGACAGGAATGGTTACAATAAGGTCTAAAGCAGGAGGAAGACTACAACTTCATTTGTTCTGAACTCATTTTTATGATACACACATATCTGAAGGCCATCCAGATTCTGAGTTTACAAGGTTAGGACTGGTGATTACAAATTTGTTCACACTAAAATTAAATCAACATTTTCCTAATAATCTGCCTTTTCTACAAATTTCTTGGTGGTTAAAAGATATTTGCTGGTGTTTTTTGGTATCAAAGCTTTGCAGCAATTTTGAGTGTGACTCTCTCTTGCATGTTAGTATAACCATTTGAGCTATTGGTCTAATATCAGCAACTTTTCTTCACAATTTTTTTTAAAATAGTGCTTAGCAAGAGAATGTTATTTAATATTGAAAGAACATTTTTCCTCCTTTCTAATTTATCTAACATCCTGTCTCAGTGGGGTTTTAGCCTGAACTTATTAGCTCAGTCATTTATAACAAAATTCAAAACTGAAGTGTAGAACAGTGTTAATTAAAAACAGAAAGTTGTTTCCTGAGGTTCCTTGTGTTCTCACTCATATTTCTTCATGAATGAGGTGTCCCTCTTTTTGGGAAACAAAGCTTCTCTTCTCCCCCCAATATGCATTAATCAGAAGAATTGTGTGAGTTGACGGATATGTAGGAGGAAGAGAATTGGGAGGAGAGAATCATTCTTTAGCTTTCTTCTTGAGGATTTTCAATAGGGTTGCATGAGGAAAATGACCCATTTTTATTTTTTGAACAACATAATTGCTGAAAAAAAGTATTTTGGTTTTATAAAACTTTGACTTTGTATACTCAAAGCAAATTATATAGAATTTAGGCAGATAATTTAAAAGGAAAATGACGTAGCCTTAACTATTTGGATAGTAAAGCATTGATGTGGTCTAATTTTCTCAGGTGCCAGCATAACAGTAAATGGCTCTGACCTTTTCTATGGTTCTTTCCCATGGCTCTTTCTTTCTTTGATCTTCCTGATCACCTCAGCCCACCTCTCTCACACACAGGTTTTTTTGTTTGCTGTTTTTGTTCGGTGGTTTAGAAGCATAACTAATGATGTGTGGAGAGGTGGGGTCAGGGTAATGATAACATCCGATTCTTCTCACTGAATCTAAACCCACATATAAACAGTCAAAAATAATATCAAGGATTTCTTTTCTTTTGTATTTGTTTTTTTTTGACACTTGGGTGGAGTGGAAAAGGTAGAGGGTTTAAAAGCTTTTTGCCTCTTCGATTGCTTTGAAGTAAAGATTTTGATCTTGGCTTATATTTTAATGCACTTTAATATTTATAACCACAGTATAACATTAGTTTATACAATTTAGGGAAAAACTCATACGACATTATTACCTTCCACAACTGCTATTTTGTGTTTTCCATTTTAGGTTTTTGCAATATGCATATTTTTTGTGGTTGCAAATATTGCTTACTTTTGAACTTTCTTGGTAATTCAATGGAACATGCAAACGAAGAACCATATCTTCCACTTAGTTTAGAAAAGCACTTAGTAATGATGAGAATCAGAAAATGATTATTTCCTGGAGTCACCGTGATTTTTAAATTTGTTACACTCAGTTAGTGATTTTAAACACTGGTTTATTGTCGTTAGTAAGAAATAATTGCATCTTTTAACGTTGAGTAAGCTCACAGTTGTCTGACAGCAGTTATGCAAAGTTCTAGCTTTGTAAATATTGGACTTGCTTGTTGCTAAGTAACTCAGAACAAAAAATAAAACGAAGCACGATATAAGTTATGAAATCTAAATTTTGTTGTTACAAACGACGCAGCTTTAGGGCATATTCTGTTCACCAAACAGTTGTGTGTCCAGTGTTTTATACACGAGTTAAAAAAGCAACTCCTTAAAATGAAGTAATCATTTCCTGTTTCATTTTTCATTTTCTCTTCGCTCGAAAAGCTTTTGTCTCTCCCCAGGAGTTGCTTTAAATCTCTGGGTAGGTCTGTTCCGAATTTACTACTTCTGGATTGGTTAAGATCTCTTTAAAGTGTGTGCTTTGTTCTCGGAACAGCTTAGGTCAGTTGAGCAACATGCTGCTACTGTTTAAAAAAAAAAAAAAGCTGAGTAATGCTGGAGGCTTCTCATGTGGCTGATGCAAACCTGGAGAATTTGCATCATCATTTAGCTGTAGTAAGTTGGTGTGACAGGCAGGAGCTTAAATACAAGCCCATGAGGAAGCTGAGCTGGTTTGTAATGATAGGGCGGCAGCAGCAGCAGCCTCGGCAGCGCCGTTGGTAGAAGGAGGAGGTGGAGAACTGAGCGCACCAAGAACACACAGGTGTTTCTCCGTAGTAATTAGATAGCTGGGAAGGATAAAATACACCTTGAGTTTTCACCTGTGAACATACACTAGTGCCGAGAGAGACAGCCTGAAAGCAAAGAGGAAGACATCGATTAGTCACACCAAGAGACACGAAAGTTGAAAGTTTGGGATTTTTTTCCTCTCTGTTTTATTTTTCCCCGGGTGTCACTACTATGGTCAGAAAGCCTGTTGTGTCCACCATCTCCAAAGGAGGTTACCTGCAGGGCAATGTTAACGGGAGGCTGCCTTCTGTGGGCGGCAAGGAGCCACCCGGGCAGGAGAAAGTGGTGCTTAAGAAGAAAATCACTTTGCTGAGGGGAATCTCCATCATCACCGGCACCATCATTGGAGCGGGGATCTTCATCTCTCCCAAGGGCGTGCTCCAGAACACCGGCAGCGTGGGCATGTCTCTCATCATCTGGACCGTCTGTGGGGTCCTGTCGCTGTTTGGCAAGTACAACTTTTTATTCTTGGGGGGGTGTGGCTGTGGGGCTGGGAAGTTTGCTTTCTGGGGAAGAAAAGGGTGTTTTTTGAGGGAGCGAATGAATGGCAAAGGTTACACCAATTTTTTTTTTTTTAAATTTTTGTTTAGGTATATGACTTACCTAAACTCAGGGTCGACGGCAGGTGTGAGCCTGAATTCCCTCTGACTGCGTCCTGCAGCCTGTACTTCCTTTTCCTGACTAAGAGACTGTTTTCTGACTTTTCCCTGTGGCGATGAGAGCAAAAGCTAACTTTGATGACCCAGTAAATACACGCGAGCTTTTTGAGCTGGGAGTTGTGCCTAGTTACGTATGTTTGGGGCGTTCTGGCAGCAGGCACGCTGAATGAACACCTGGAAAGTGAAACCTGGCATGGCCTATTAAGACTCAGAACTGAGTGTTCAGCAGAAGTCTTCCTGCCTTTTTATGAGCAAAACAAATGTGTGGCACTCTTTCCCTTTTTAATTTTTTTTTGAAAGTCCTTTCAAAGGTCCTTCACATGGAAAGGTGTAGGATGGCACATAACTCTATCCCTGTCATAAAGGGGCAATATTGGCAAGCACATTCCAATTTTGTTCAACCTTTATTTCTTCTCCATAGCTGTAAACTTTTGCAATGTAAGTTTTAAGTCTTCCGTTGGCTGTTAAATCTCTGTGTTTGCCCAGATCTGTTTTTTTCATCTACCGTTCACTTGGTCTCTGGGGACACAGATAATTTGTCCACCTGTTCACTGAATTAATCTGAAGAGAACTATTAGTAGCATGATTTATGTTCCTTCTATTGAGTTGAGAATTAATAGTCAAGAAGTAATAAATGCCTCTTCATGAGGAGGGAAAGTTACTAAAAAACTATCTGAGCTAGTTGTGAAAATGACAAAAACAGGTGGATCATTAAAAAAATTAAATTTGATTCGAGTGTCTAAGATATGTTTCCTCTTCTCTGGAAAATAGTGTGCTTTGATTCTGCAAGATACTGCACTTTAAAGTTAGTACTCTTGGACCAAGTACTAACACTTGGTCCTGTGTAACAATCCATTCATTCTTTCCAATCAGGCCTGGTAATGTTTAATTCATTGGTTCAGACATTCACCTAGAGAACTCAAATTTCCATTTTTCAGGAAGAAGTTCTTTTAAATAAAACTTGTTACAATAGAGTCACAGCATACAAATAGCTGCAGAGGAATTATTTGGGGGTTTGTAGAGTTTGTAGTATTAGTTATATGACTAGCCTGTGCTTTCAAAATATTTATTTACAATTGTGTCACAATGTTTTTGGTACTACTCCTCATCCTTGTAGAATAATTTGAAGTTATATGATTTATATGAAAAACTGTTAGAACTCTCAGCTACTGTTAATAGTAATGTTAAAGTAGTCTGGCCTGTCAATTTACAGATAAACAAAGAGAAATCTGATTGTTGATCATCTTAAATGATTTTGAGCACTCTTCACCTTTAAATCTTCTGACAGCATTTGTTATATCCAGAATGAATCAACATCTGATCAGGAAAAAAACCAGGGTTTCCTGAACTTTGCATACCTATGTGCACGCAGCTCCCACTATGTGATTTAGTTTTTGGCACACAGTGAAAGTTTATTCAGATGCATTAAGAAAGATTACTCTGGGTATTGAACTAGTTAAAGTGGTGTTGACTTGTACTATAAAAATATGCTTATGCATAAGTATATTATCTCAAACAGAAGCTCAAAGAAAGGATAACAGAGAGAAAACAGCTAAGGGGGCTAAAGTCCCAGTTGAGTTGATATTCTTTGATTACTAATTGTGAGAACTGTGCATGTATATTAATCTACCCATCTATGTTTGCATTGCATTTACCAAGTTACTAGGTGCTTTTTGGCAGGAGTTCTTCCCTCATAGTAAGCAAAACAAAATCTTTCTTTTTAAAAATTTCTAAGAATTTTGGGACCAAGTGTAAAGAATCTATATATTTGGTTTACAATTTTGTTTTAAGCCATGGTCAATACATGGATTTTTACATCTTGCTTTGAACTTTTTTTTAATCCTGGAAAAATGGTTATGAAGCTTGAGATCTTTAAACGAAAATCATTTCCCCCAGAACTCAATTTAAACGTAAGGCAAGCATCCTGGAGTTTCCACAAAGCACACACACACACAGGTCTAGCTATTGATTCTCTGACAATAAATTCTATGGTTCTTAAGTCTCTTTCCAATACAATTTTATATTGGATTCTTTCCTAGAAAGCCTATCAGCATGGCAACTCTTTCCCCATGGAGGGTGAATTGCAGATAGTTATAACTGATTATAATTAGAAAAAAATGTGTCAGGCTCTCCCAAATATCAGTCTGCAAACTAGTTAATTTAGAATCATCTCTGGCAATTTAAAATAATAGCTTTTTTTTGGGTTTTCTCTTTTGAAGACTCTATACTCTCTTGACAGGAGAGTAGGTCCAGGGTATTATCTCAGAGTCCGTTTTTCATTTTGATGACTTTTGAGTTAAGAATTATCCCCAGGTGACCCTTATAATGCTAAGTTCAAGAATCAGATAAGTGATACCAAGATTTCGCTGAATATTCAAATTGTATTTATATTAAACAGTTCTCACTTAGGCATTACTGATTAGTAATACTTTTCCATATTCTTATTTTCTAAAGTAGCTTGGACAAAAATTACGTACTATTTTTGAGCACTTAGCAATATAAAAAAATAGAACATTTCACATAATAGCAAAATATATTTTTTATTTTCTTGATAATTAATTGCTCAAATTAATATCAGTCTTGCTAAAATTAGTAAGTATAGTTATATCTCTTGTGGTGCTCTTATCTCTTGTGTTGGGTGAAGTACTATCCTTGGTACATGGTACACATCACCACATTTATACACACGACTTCCTTAAGAGGTCAAAATTGAGATCCCCATTTCACAGGGAATAAAACTGAGGTTTTAGGGACTTACATAACTTGTCTAATTTCATGTGAATTGTATTGCTAAATGTTAAAAGCTTGGCTTACGCTTAATTTGATCTAACATACATAAGTATAAATTATAGCATCGCTTTTTAAAAAGTATGTTCTTTCAACTGAGAGTGTACACTTCAAAAACATCTAAGCTAATCTTTTCTGGAAACAGCATATAAGAGTCATTTTGTTGACAAAATATATCCTAAAAATTAAATGAAATCTGTAAGTGCTTGGAGTTCATACTTTTGTGAAGAGCAGATAAGCCTTATTTATTTTGATTTGCCACAGAAACATCACTTATGAAAAGGGTTCTTAATATAATGAAGTCAGTTTGGAATAATTCTTTGTGTGAGGCTGTGTTCTTCTAAAAACAGGTCACTGTTCTTGGCATCTCTCTTCTCTTTACTTCCTGTTTCTAGGTTTTCAACTCAAAATTATGAAACATAAGATTGTTTTAGAAGTTTGTCTTGGGGCAGCACCTGTGACTCAGTGAGTAGGGCACCGACCCCATATACCAAGGGTAGTGGATTCAAACCTGACCCCGGCCAAACTGCAACAAAAAATAGCCGGGTGTTGTGGTGGGCGCCTGTAATCCCAGCTACTTGGGAGGCTGAGGCTTAGAATCGCCTAAGCCCAGGAGTTGGAGGTTGCTGTGAGCTGTGTGACACCACAGCACTCTACCAAGGGTGACAAAGTGAGACTCTGTCTCTACAAAGAAAACAAAAATTTGTTTGTCTTTATAATTTCAAGGAAAATTACGTTGTTCAAATAGAATAATATAGGTTCCAAATGAGAGGAAGTTAGAAGAGGAACTTGTTGAGTCTTAGCAATTAGAGGAACTTGTTAGGTTACAACAATTATTTGTCTTGAAATGAAGATGCCGTTCAGACTAACAGAGGTGGTTACATCTCACGCAAGGTCAACACTGTTGTGTCAATTCTAATGCATGGTGGCTTCATAATATATTAAATTTGTACCTTTTAAAAATAAATGTTTCACAGGAGCCTTGTCCTATGCTGAACTGGGAACAAGTATAAAGAAATCTGGTGGTCATTACACATATATTCTGGAAGTCTTTGGTCCATTACCAGCTTTTGTCCGAGTCTGGGTAGAACTGCTCATAATACGGTAAGAACATGGATAGAAAACAATTAAGAAAAAGTAAATCTATTCATTACCTAATTTTTCTGAAGCACCTGGATTGTTTTTAGCTAGATGGAAATATGCATGTCGTATGAAATTGTTAAAAACATGTCTACCTAGGAAATAAAACCTGTGATAATATACTTTTCTGAATTGACATTTGTAATGCAGTTTGTCACTGGGAAGTGGTTAATCAGCAATGACAAACTTTTAAAGTACTGCTTTTCTTTAACCTTCTCTTTGACATTTCTAGGAAAGATGCTTTCTTGAAAGGATAGGAAGCATCAAAATTCACCTTGATAAATAATTCCTTTTGACTAACCAGACAAAATTAAATACTATGCTAGTAATTACAGTTTTCTTTTATTATAGACTACACCTGCAAGTCATTATAACTCTACTCAGTTTGTGTTACTAAGCAACTTTTATGCCTAACGACTTAGGTGTCACCAAGTCTTACATTTTATAAAAACTCAAATTTACATGGCATAAATGACTCACTTCCATTAAGCAAATCAGAAACTATAGTTGTGAAAATCTTTTTTGATTTTATTGTTGTAGGAATACGTCTACCTTCCTGTTTGTGTTGGTTTAAAAAGAAACAAAATAGTGCTAAGTCACTGTGAATAGTAAATTTTCTTCAACTGTGTGGGAAACCGATGATGTCACTTGAGCAATTCAGAGTATCACAGTTCCTTCCATAAAATGCAACTTGCACATTCTGATTACAGAGTTTAATAGAATTAACTAAGGAAACTTGTTCTCCCTGTAAACTTCTCAGACATACACACCTGAGAGCTCTTGTGAACTTTTATCCTGTCATTAGTGGCTAAGCAGCAAGGCTGAGCCACTAGTATTGACTTAGAAATAAGTCAGTGATTTTTATGGAGTCTCTTTTTTAATAAAGAGCTTCAATGTCATTAAGTCTATTCTCATTGTAAACAATTATGCATTATTTAAATTTGTTATAATGAAATTAATGATACAGGAGTATTTTGCTCCTTTTCCAAAATCCCTTTTCTGGGATAAATCTTTGTTCCTTTTTGGTTATCTGAATTTTATGTACCTTTCAAAGGGAACTCAATTCCTGTCTTTTGGGCAGCGCCTGTGGCTCAAAAGAGTAGGGCACTGGCCCCATATGCTGGAGGTGGTGGGTTCAAACTCAGCCCCGGTCAAAAACTGAAAAAAAAAAAAAAATCCTACCTTTCCCATAGTTACCGTCCTGTTTATTTTAATTTTTATCATTTATTTCATTTCTTAATTCTTTTGAAAAATGCAGTCTTTGTTTCTCCTTTGACATAATTCTTGTATAATTAATATTTTAGATGTCTGTATTCTGTCTATTAAAACTGCAAACATTTTGGGTGCGTAAGATGCTATCTTACACTTTTTGTTACCCTTATAATATATAAGTCACTGCCCTGTATATTGTAGATAATAACATATTTTTGAATAAGTGATTGAAAGATAAAGTTATAGTATTTTGGACACAGCATTCTCAGGATTCAAATGAGCACACTACTTATTCTGAGTGCTGGCCTCTCAGGCTGGTGGGCCTTGAATAGTTGGACTTGAATTCATCTCCAGTCATGTATTAGCTGTGTCATTTGGTTCCTTGCTCAGAAATATGATAAATGATCAACATGATCATTTAAGTATCTCTTACATCTTACCGTAGAACAGATACAGTATTTCTTCATTAATTTATTTATTTCACAAAGTGCTCTTGAATGGTAAAGGGTAAAATAAAGAATTCTTGAGTGGAATGAGCCATAATCCCTGCTCCCAAGAGCTGATAATCAAATGTTGCTTTAATTTCAAGAGAACTGGTTCATGTATGTGTGTGTGTGTGCATGTTTGTAAACAGAGAATATTACTTAGATGTATTTTAGAAACTTTTTAATGTGTTTATATATTCATTTGTTATAATGGACTCATATTCCTGAGTTGGTCTTTCAAATAGGCAGAATAATAAAGAACTTCAGGAGGGACAAGATGTCTAAGTAATTTAATAGGTTTCTTGTATTACTGATACCCGTAGTAGCTAAATACTTCTCATGAAAATTAAACCTTCAGATTAAGTTAGCATTACCAGATATGATCTGAAAAACACAGATTTCAAGAAAATAAGTATCACCCAGCAGTAGATAGCAGAGGCCATTAAGTTGAATTCACTCATTTACTATAAATTTAATATGCGCCAGGTTTCTATTACATGATAGATGCAGGCACTGAACATCAGAAATAAAATTGTGATTTAGATAAACACAGTCTTATCCTCATGGGGTTTGTGGTCAAGTGAGAGAAATAGTTATTAATCAAGAAGACAAGTAAGTGAATGTGAAAGTGCTACTTACTGTGTTGAGTATTTGGAAGAGAAGCCAGGGCTTCAGCAAGAGTAGACTCCAAGAGGCCTGGCTCACTCAGAAGGTGGAGAAGTTTTCCTGGGCAAAGGAAGCTTGAACAGAGATCTGAAGTATAAAAATAGTCAATGAGTTGAAAAGTCTCCAGGAAGGGAATTTCAGATCCTTCTGGTGGGAGAAAGCCAACTGAAGAGGTAGAAAGGGGCTTAGACCAGATGGAGCCGTGAGTGCAAGGAGAGGGATTTGTATATATCCTGAGCATGTTTCAATGGAGAATAGAAAAACGGTTTTGTTTGGAAGGATGAGGGAAGGCCCTCTAAGGTGAAGAAGAAAATTAAGAAATTTATGGTATTGTCCTATACCATATGCTAAAAAGCAATAGTTTAAGGTAGAAAAAAGATTGATGAAAATGTTATTTTTTCCCTGTGTTTAATTAATTAATTATTTTATTTATTTTTTAGCCCTGCAGCTACTGCTGTGATATCCCTGGCATTTGGACGCTACATTCTGGAACCATTTTTTATTCACTGTGAAATTCCTGAACTTGCAATCAAGCTCATTACAGCTGTGGGCATAAGTGAGTATTCTAGGTATGCATGTGAAAAAGAAAATAATGGCAAAAAAGTGATTGGAGGCTTGTTGCCTGTAGCTCAACTGGCTAAGGCGCCAGCCACATACACCTAAGGTGGCGGGTTCGAATCCAGCCCAGACCCGCCAAACAACAATGATGGCTGCAACCAACCAAAAAATAGCCAGGCGTTGTGGTGGGCGCCTGTGGTCCCAGCTACTTGGGAGGCTGAGGCAGGAGACTCCCTTGAGTTGGAGGTTGCTGTGAGCTGTAATGACATGGCACTCTACCCAGGGGGACAGCTTGAGCCTCTGTCTCAAAAAAAAAAAAAAAAAAAGTGATTGGAGACCAAGTTTCTTTAGATTTTTTCAATGGTGAGAGTGCACCACATATCATGTTCTCTTTTGCATACAGTTCCAAATTTGTGTAGAATGATAAAAGAATATACATTTGAAGTGGCCTCTGACATTACCTTACTTGCCAGTTCTATATTGGGTCAAAGGATAAAATGGTTTAGGGGTCACAGTGAAAGTTCCTCTTTGCTTTTTAAAAGTTTGCTGAAAAAGCAGCTTGCAAAAGGCAAATTAATTGAAAAAAGGTATACAACATTTATTTAACATGTATATGCGGAGGCCTTTAGAATGAAGACCCAAAGATACAGGGGAAATTGTCTATTTTTAATCTTAGACTCAACAAAGTATGGACAGAAGTGTAAAAATGTGATTGGATCAAAAAGGTGTGGTCTAATGCTGACAAACTAAGTGGGAAACCCCAGCAAGGCCTGTCTGTCTGGATACTTCTTGGTCTTTCTGAGTGTGTGTTCCTTCCTCCTGGGTATGAGGCGGGACCCTGTTGTAATGAGGGCCTTATGACCATCAAACAAGGTAGGTCAGGTTA
>CAUYQV010018453.1:0-12456 GCA_963574575.1 Galagoides demidoff
TAATAAAGGAATTGCAGGGTCAAATGGCAGGTCTATTTTTAGTTCTCTAAGTGTTCTCCAGATGTCTTTCCAAAAGGAACATATTAGTTTACATTCCCACCAGCAATGTAGGAGTGTTCCCTTTTCTCCACATCCACGCCAGCATCCTGGGTTTTGGGATTTTGTGATATGGGCTAATCTCACTGGGGTTAGATGATATCTCAAAGTAGTTTTGATCTGCATTTCTCTGATGATTAAGGATGGTGAGCATTTTTTCATATATCTGTAGACCGTGCGCCAATCTTCTTCAGAGAAATTTCTCTTCAAGTCCCTTGCCCACCCTGAGATGGGATCACTCATTTTCTTCTTGCTAATATGTTTAAGTTCTCTATGGATTCTGGTTAGTAAACCTTTGTCAGAGACATAACCTGCGAAAATCTTCTCCCAAGCTTCACTCTTCTTGAGGGAGGAGTCTCCCAAGAAGTCACCTGCAGAGGCCTATGGAGGCTCCAGGGTAAAATATCAGAAGCTAGAATCCTTCCCAGATCCCAGGCTGGGCAAGAAGCCAGGTAGGCAGGGAATGTGTGCTGCCCAGTAGGGGCCTGTAGACCCAACTATGGACAGCTGCTTAACCTGGCTAAGGCTGGTTTTTCTTGAGATCACCTGTTTTCTCCTCCACAGGGGGTGTGAGGACCATGGGAGATTGATTCGTGAGAGTACTATGTACATCTTCCTGTCACTCCTAGGTCATATTGTCTTGGACACTGAGGTACAGGTTCCAGGGTCTAATCTCCACATTGTTTAGACACTGATGCATGGCTTCCAGGATCTAATCCCCACATCATCTTGAACACTGATGCATGGGTTCCAGGGACTAATTCCCACATTGTGTTGGACACTGATGCATGGGTTCCAGGCATGAGTGTAATCCCCACAATCTGCCCTAGGGGACCACCAGCTGCCTGTAAGATTCCCAGGACCTGCTCTTCCCTCCCTAACTTGGCTCCTAATGTCCAGCTTGTAGAGACTACTTGAGGGACCTGTCTTCACTTCTGTAGAAGTGAGGGACTCTCCCCTTCTCTCCTGTCCTCCTTCCCACGAGGGGCCTGGTGCTGACCCGGGAGAGGGAGACCAGGGGCTGGTGAAAGTATATGACTAGATCCCTGAGGCTGGGGGGAGGCAGAGCTTTGTGAAGTCATCAGGGGAGCAGTGAAGTGTCCAGGGGCCACAGGTATGCACCGCTGCTCAGCCCCCAGCCAACCCACACCTGCTGCAGCTGTGCCTCATGTCTCCTGCAACCACCAGAGAAGCTTCCTGACAAGGGAGGGTTTCAACACCAGAGGAGGTGTGTAAACCAGCCCCTGTCAGAGCCCACCAGCCACATCAGGGGGGAGGTTGTGAGAGGTGCTTCTTTCACCTCCTTTCCCCATTGGCTTCCCCATCTCCCTTGGCCAAGCACCCTCCACCTCAGTTTTCCAACCCGGCAATAGAACCTCAAGGAGACCAATCTGATTTCGAGACAGTCTGCACCTCCAGCATATCTCAGAGAGCTCACTTCCATGTTACTCTTTTTTGGTGCCCTTCATCTGGACTACCTCAGGCCTTGAAGGCACCATTTTGTTCCTCTCTTGGTGGTGGGAGGCTGTGTGACCCCACAGCAGGAACCTAGGAGCCCCATGGAAGGGTCAGAGAACAAGGTGCTTGGCCTGACTGACAAGGGAGTGATGTACAAGACCTCACCAGGGGAGATGAGCAAACATCTCCAGGACCCAGGACCTCCCAAGCTGGTGAGATGAGGCACCATGGGCAGGTCAGGGAAATAGGAGCAACTCTTGGGAGCAGATATTCTCAGCTCCTTCCAGAGAATGGACAGACACTGTTACCAAAATTCGGTACTTATCCCCACAACTGAAAGAAGAATGAGGACAAGTAGCTTAAGGAGAAAGAAGGGAAAGTTTATTAATTTGCCAGCAAATGAGGATAACATCAGACTCTTATCTTAACATTGTCCTATCTATAAGCATAAATACAGAGCTTTTTTTTTTTTTTAACAGAGTCTCATTTTGTCACCCATTATAAAGCTCTCTGGTGCCACAGCTCACAGCAACCCCAGGGAGCTTTTGGCTTTGGGCTATTGCTGTTTAAGTACATCTCTGGTGAAGACAAACTTGTGACCTCTTCCCAGACAATTCCATTGAGATATCTCCAGTGATAGGAAGAACAAAGAACACTCTCCCTAGCCCTCTGAACCTATCCTCTGACAGGAATGCAGGTTTTAATCCCCAAAAAGAGGGGATGAGTTTGAAGAGACAACTTGTAATACATTTTGCCCTTTTTCAGGTCCTTACTTTTGATACATTTTTCCCACTGTCAATTTTACCCTTTTGTATCTATAGGAGGAGGGGCGACGTAGTCATCAGGCTACTTCCTGCTGAACTGGGGTGATGTTTTAGATGGGAAGTTTGTACTTATTTATGCTATTGCAAGCTTTATCAGTAGATTTACAAAAAACAAAGAACGCAACATATTACCAGGCAAAAAAGGGAATAAGCAATAATTAAAACTGTGAGGATCAATAAGGTCAAAGGAAGTATACCTATAAGAGAGATTTTACCCCTCTTGCTATCCTACACCAGAAGGATTGTGGGTCCTGACTGTTGTTTATACACAATGTCTGATAGAGGGCTCAGTAAAAAAGAGACATGGGACTTTTGAGTGCCAAGCTATTATTTATATGCTGTAGGTTATCTCAGAGACCAGCTTCTGAAAATTAAATTATATGCATGAATACATGCACTAAACAAGCTATTAGAATAGAAAACCCAGCAGTGAGACAGAAGAGAAAATCCCAACTAAGGAGTTGTCTCTCCATCCTATAGACAAACTAGCAAAAAATAAAATAAAAGCAGCATTTTTTGTTTTCCTTCTTCTTAAACATATACTTTAGATAGCCTAAAGGCTAGCCATCCACTGGTGGTATGGGTCCTCTTCCTCCATGGGACACCTCTTTGCCCTGGTGTGATGGAACCAAGGTTTTACTCCAGACAACTGCAATGAGATGTGAGATGTTAGAGGCACTCTATGGGGTACCTTCCACTTCTCTGCCAGTGGTTGTTCAGGTATTTGTTCTTTCCAGGCTTTAAGCAACACCCAATTTCCTGTTTTAAATGAGTGGAGGAGAGCTTCCAGTGGGGGTGGGGACCTAAAGGAGGCAAACTCATGCATGGTGGTTAGTCTCTGATCTACTTGTTCGACATACTGCTTTCCTTTCTTGTGGTTATGTTATCATACTTACCTCAGGATGCTAGGAAGGACCTCCCATAATTATTCCTTAGGGGCTTAACTTAAGCCTGCTGCTAGGGGCCAAACTTATCTGGAGAAGGGCAAGCAACAACACCCTATCCCACTTTAGATGGGTTTTATGCAATTTCCATACTAGATGTAGGGCTTTTCTTACCCACTGATACAAAGGAGGATCCACCATCACTCTGTATGGAGAAAGGGAACCCATACCTCATAATGAGCTCCTTCAGAAGATTTCTGGTAACTTCAGATGCTCTCTCCTTTTGGGTAGGATAAGCCTCTACCCAGCCTAAAAAGGTACATACTCATACAAGTTTAGGCATATAAGTGAAACTAACTTGCCAGTCATTGAAAGGATGGGTCCCCACATGTTGTGTTCTTGTATAGCAGGTCACTTTTTGTCTTAAATAGTTCATTTCAAGTGGGGTCCTGTTAAATGAGACTCCACCAAATCCATTGAGGCATCATATCCATAGTGTGCATTCATGTAGAGTCCCCACCAAAAGCTGGTAGGGGAATGAGTCCATGAGAGTTCTGTCTCCATGTAGCTGTGCCAGCCCAAGTGTCAGAGCCCCAGTCTGTAGTTCTTTAGTTCTTTTCCCATCCTCACCAGTGTAGTGGGGTTTATATTTATCTAAATCCAGCTTGGGTGTGAAGGCCCCCGAGAAAGAGATCATCTTTGGCAGCTTTCTGAGCAGCCCTGTCCACAGCCAGATTTTTTTGTCCCCTTTTTAGTAACCAGGACAGTGCATGATGGCCACCTACTTGGGCTCAGCCATGGCCTGGAAGAGTGCCATTATTTCAGTGGCATACTTTAACATCCTTATTTCCTGCAATTAGGAGCCCCCTTTCCTTCCAAATGGTACCATGAGCAGACAGAACCATAAAACATATTCAGAATCTGTATAAATATTTATCTTTCCCCTCTGGAGAACTGAAAAACTCTGGTTAAAGCAATCAACTCAGTGCCACTGTTTCCAGTACCCATTGTCCTGTGACCACAGCATGTCTGGCTCCTTGCTGTCCATTATCCATGAAGCTGCTCCCATTAGTGAAAAGATCCCAGTCTGGCTCTGGCATCAGCTGATCTGAAAGATTCATCCTGTTAGAATAGACATCACCCAGAACCTCTAAACAGTCGTGTTGTGAACCATCTCTTCATCTGTAACAGGGCAACAGATCTTCTGCTAGAATAGACATCCCCCAGAACCTCTAAAGCATTCTCTTCAGCTGGTAACAGGTTGGCAGGATTGAGAGCAGACATAGTCTTTTTTTTTTTTTTAAACAGTGACTTACTTTTATTCAGGGATCCATATTCCTGTGGTGAGTAGTTATCATTCTAAGGACATGTTCCAAGTTCTTCAAATATTTCTATGTGAATGTACAAAATAGAATTCTTTAGTATATGAAATAATTTTTCATGAGTGAAATTAGAATACCTCAAATTTTCTGATTGGTTAGAAATAGTCTTTAACTTAGCATTTGCATTGCCCAGAAAGGGCAGCCTGGCATTTTCCCAGTCTTCTTGTGGTCAGCCAACAAACCCCTTCTGTTCTAACAAAGTCAGAACCTGCTGGATGCAGTGCATATTCCTTAGGGATTTTTCAGCCTCTTGCAACAAGTCACCAGTAGAAGCTACTTTGCAGAGGCAAGGAGGCCATGCTCTAACAGTATTGTCTAGTTTCTTTAACAAGTATGCCACCAGCCATGGATGCCTCCCAGCATCTAAGATTCCAAGGATTATTCTTTTTTTTTAAATGAATGTATAATTTAAATTCTTTTTGCAAGTTAGGCATTCCCAAGGTGGAGGCAGTCATGAGATCCTGCTTTAGCTCTTCAAGGCATTTTGACAGTCTGTCGTCCAGATCAGGAACTCCACATCTGTTACTTTAAGGGCCTCATACAAGAGTTTTGTTAATTAGTCCAAAGTTTGGGATCCTGCTACTGCCAGGAACCTGTACAACTGTCATAGGTTCTCTTGCTAATTTGAAATGCTAGATAAGTAAACTTTTATTTCCAAATCTGTCCAATTGCAGGTTCTTCAAGGGTCCTGCTAAGTCCTTGACAAATGGAGTGGGAAAGCCTTTTAAACCCTTGAAGCAACACAGTCCAGCAGGTCTGTGAAGCTGCACTAGTCCCAGGATCCTGCCATTCAAACATGACCAAGTATTCATAGTCACTAGTACCATATCATTCGTGGCACATAGATCCTGCAAGAATCTTTACTCGTTGGTATGGGGCTTCTTGACAAGGAAAAATTCCATATTACAAGGGGACTGACAGGGATCAATTAGTCCATGCTCTAGAAATCTTTTCAATATAGGTTGAATTTCCTCCAGCACTTCCTTTTCAAAGGAGTAATATTTTTTAAGAGTCCATAAGGGCCCTTCTCTTAACAAAACAGTATTTGGTGTGGCTATTATAGCCCATCCTGGGGTCCTGTCAGCTTATATGGCCTTACTCACTTTTGGGTAGACATCAGAGGGAGCAGAATTTGCTTCTTCTTTGTTGTCGTCCATGAGTAGACCTTGAAACTAGAGAGCATTTTCAGGTAGGACTTGCAAATGTTTCTTCTCTGGAGGAAAAGTTATTTTGAGATTCAACTTGCACAACAAATCAGTCTAGGAGAGGTATTGGACAGTCTGGCACATATAGGAATCTGTGTCTCAACTTTTGTTCTCCTAGTTGGCATTCAAAAGATTGGAGCATGGGTCATTGACCAGTTACCCAAAATGCTGCCACCATGTCCTCACTAAGGAAATAAGTTTATAGTTTAGGACAGAAAATGTAGCTCCTGTGTCAATTTAAAAGTCCACTAATCAAGTCCCCATTGTTAGTTTTACCTGAGGCTCTGGGAGTTCATACTGGAGCCACTAGTGAGGCATGGAGCCCCAGTCACCTCCTTCATCTTCTGAGTCCAGACTTGAAAAGCCATTTCCTCTCTTGGGGTTTTCTTATTACCTGGAGCCCTTTGCAATCTTTGGCATATTCTTCCCAATGTCCTTACAAAAAGCACACTATTTATGCTTCAGTCTGGGGTGTTTTCCACCCTTTCCTTTTGACTGTCTCAAAATACACCTAACAGAACACACATAGGTTTTGGTTTCTGTTCTCTAGTATTATATACCTTAAAGGTGAGGTTGGCAGACATGCCGATTGTCCCTTCCACATGCTGCTGCTTCCTCTGTATATCTGGAAAGCTCTGTCCTGTAAAAGTCTTATAAATCATGTGCATATTTTCAGGCATCCCTGGATCCACATCTGTATATTTCCAATATGCCTGATAGATGCTTTCCAAAAATTCAGAGGGATCTTCATTAGCTTTTAGTTGTAATTCTTGGACTTCGTTTAAACGTTTCTGTCTAGGTACTTCCCCCTAGAGGCCAGCCAGAATACACTTTCTATAATGATTTATTCTCATGTCATCTGAATCCAAATCAGGGTCCCAATTTGTGTCAGTCCAATGACACCCTGCCAGATGTCCTTGTGCCTTCAAGCCCCCCAACTGATATAAATATAATGGAAATTGCCCTGCCCTGGATATGGGTGCCCTCTGGCTAAACTGAGTTTCCTGCTGGGTCTTAGAAAAGAGACCACTCCTACTCCCAAGTCATAACCCAGTGGGCATGAGACTGAAGAATCAGTCATGCCCTCCTTGGGCCCTCTCATGGTAGTGGGTGGCAGCAGTTGCCCCAGGCTCTGCTCCAGATAGGGCTGCTTCTTGGGTAGGCAGCAGGTCTCTGGAGGCAGCAAGGGCAAAGCTGCATTTGTTGGTGTGCTCCATGACCACTGCACTGGGGGCCCCAAAAGCATGAGCTCCACTGTGGCCAAGCCCATGGTACCTTCCCTGGTGGATGGGGAGCTGGTGGCAGGAGAGCAGGTTCAGGAGATCCAACCTGGTTAATCCCTCCCCAATTTTATCATATGGCCTTTTAGGCTGTTTGGTATGCAATTGCATGAAAGACTGTATATATGAAATCTCATCACATTTACCTGACCTTTGACAAAATAATTCCAGTTGTAAAATACTATAATTTAAAGTTCCATTCAGCAGCCACTTTTCACAGCATGTACATTGGATTACATGGATTATAACACCATTCTTTTTTAGACCTAAACTTGTTGCTTGGAGCCCTTTGCCATTGTTATCAGTATTCTTTCTAATATCCTTTCTTTTTACAAAAAGCACACTGATTGTACTTTAATCAGAGATAAGCTTTTCCACCTGGGCTGGCTATTAGTTGACTATTTAGCCAAGATTCTCCCCAAGCAACTTTCAGATGGAATAAAAACAGCCTCCCATATTGAAGCAAAACTCGCAAACAGCAGCAATGAATACAATATGACAAGTACACAATACAGGGAATTCTCAGCTCAAACAATCTCAGATGCAAGGTCTTACCAGCTGAATGGGAGCCACACAAATGTGAACCAATTTCTCAAATGAAAACTAAACATCTCCTAATACAAAAGGGAACAAATTCCCCAGGTTCCCTAGTTTCACTCAGCCATGACTTCTACCCCCAACAACAAACAAACAAAATGCCCTGCCACAGGGCTGGAAGAGAGTCTCAGTGTGCACACAGAAGTACCAAAAATGGCTGAAACATAGAAATACTTCCCAAATCTGTGTCCTTTTCCTCAAAAGAATGTTCAGGTTGGTCAGAGCTGTGTCTAATTGAGGGAGAAAAAGACTGGACTTCCCCAGAGCTAAACAGGCTCTGGGAGCTGCTGGAGCAGTCTCTCACCTTCTCACCCCAACAAGACACCACTCATACTGGTGAAGACCCACAGTTTGACCTGGGGCTTCTCCCCACTCTTCCAGCCATGGCAGCAGCCACAGAGTACTATTCCATGGGTGTGCCCATGGGCTCATGCAGGTATGCCAAATTCTGTTGCTGAAAATTCAGTACTTGTCCCCATGGCCCAAGAATGAGGACAAGCAGCTTGAGGAGAAGGAAAGAGAAGTTTATTAATTTGCCAGAAAATGAGGAGGATGGCAGGCTCTTGTCTTTAAAAAAAATACATCCTCCTCCCTTTAAGCAGAAATTTTAAAAGTGAATTCCCAGTTTGGGGCTATTGATGTTTAACTATAGCATGTCTGGTGAAGACAATCTTGTAACCTCTGCCCAGAGAGTTCTGTGAGCTATCTCCTGTGGTACAAAAAATAAAAGACACTGTCCTGGTTCTCTGATCATTGGCCTCTGGCAGGAATGCAGGTTCTAATTCACAGAAAGAAAGGAGAGAAGGTTGAAGAGGCAACTTGTAATATGTTTTCCCCTTTTCCTGGCCCTTCTGATACAGAACTTCCAAAAAGCTGCTTCAGAAAAAGAATCAGTCACCTTCTGTAGTGTCTTAAGCCCAATAAAAAAGGTGAAAGGTAGGAAGTCCTTTACAGGAAGGTAAGCCTGTGTGGACTACTGCCAGAGCTTGGAGCCAACCACAAGCATACAGTTTATGCATATCAAAGCAGCTGAAATCTGAGCAGTCATTATGCTACTTGGGCACATCCCAGTGGATGAACTGGAGCTTGGGCAAAAATGTAGTCCCTTGGAGTTCAATTGTTACAAGGAGGAACTCCAGGTCCTGGTTGATGGGTCTTCCTGCCACTCCAGGGGTACCTCCCACCTGGAGCAAAGGAGAGTGATGACAGATATAGCCTTTAGTCACCACACCACACCCAGGGGCCATAGCCATTCTGTCAAGAGCAGGCGGTTTTGAGAAACAAAACAGCAATTGGGCCTCCGCACTCAGGGAGCCTGTGCCCCTGGCAGTGCCTGCAAGCACGGATCAAGGATGGCAAGAGCCTGGGCTACCTTCACTATTAGCTGACATACTTGTCTGGTCAACCAGATCATGCTTCTCATGCCTTTCTTGGTGGGAAAAGTTTTCTCCCAGAAAAACTGAAGACATACAGAGAGATGGGGACACGCAGAGAATACCCATTTTATCTCATAGCATCTCACTCCTTACATGCTAAAGGCTTGTTTCTACCAAGGCATGTACTGCTTCCTAACAGATATGTTTTATTCTTTTCATAGGTGGTGGCTTCTGTCTGTGGGGTGCTGGCACAAGAAGGTTAGTGTCACTCCCCCAGTGTGGCTTCCAAAAGGAACATGGAATAAAGAAGGCTGGCAGGCCCTTGCAGACCCACCCTTATCCCAGGTTCCCCTCACTGAACCCTGCCCTCACAAACCTTATTTACAGAGATCCTTGGGACTGCCAGAACTGGCACACCTTTTGGAAACTTGCACCCCAGGACTTGGTTCACTGCCTCTTTCTTGCTTTCCCTCAGCCTTAAACTTTGTGCAGAGGTGGAGGTGGCTTTACTGAGGCCTCTTAGGGTGGAAATTCCCTCAGGCTGCAGAACGGTGGGATTTGAGCAGCCTCACACCATTGAAGTGACCTGGGAACTGCTGGGGATGGTGGGGGAGCTGGCCTTGGGTTTAGGGACAGAGACCTTTGGCCCCCCTGGCTCATGGAGAGGGGCAGACAGCCCTGCCCAAGCCCCCTCCCTGCCTGCTGAAGACTGGGACGAGATGGGCCCTGTGCCCCTCTAGGCTCAGCTTTGGTAACTGGAGCCTCCCTCTACCGCCCTCCACCTTCCCCTTCAGCATGAAGGAAAGCCATGTCACTAGAGCACACCCAGGAGGACGGTGGGGTGAAGGAAAAGAATCCGAATAGAGGAAGACAAAGTTCAGGGCATCCCTAAGAGGTAACCACCCCAAGCCCAGTGCCCCAGCTGGCCTGTGGGGACTGGCTGCAGGCCCCGGTGGAGGGTGGGACCACGGGATGCAAAGCCCTTACTCAGGAAAGTGACCCGCCTGCAGCGCCATCCCTCTGGAATTCTAAAGAAAGAAGTGGAAACCTGGGGAATCGCAGTTGGTGACAGTTATGGGCACGTGCCCCGGCGGTGGGGTGACCTTGGAGGGCGGGGCTGGACAGGAGTCCACAGCAAGTACCTGGTCTTGGCTGCCCTGGAGTGGCGGGACAGGAGGTGTCAGAGAAACAGGGTCTCACAGAGGTTGTGGGAGCCGTCCCCACTGGGCCAGGCAGGGCCATCACCAGCGCTGGTTTTTCCCACAGGGCCGCCGCAGACATCTGGTGGCTGAGGCCGGTGTCCAGGGGCCTTATTCCAGAGGGTTGTTCTTGGGGCTGCAGGTTCCTGCCAGGTCTAAAGCCAGGGAGAGGTGGGCATCAGGAGGGGCCGCTGAGGGAGCAACCACCAGAGATGCCCAGCAGGCCGGCGTAGTGAGGCCCGGCCACTGCGGCCACCCAGTCTTCCCCTGGTCATGGGCCTCCAGGTGCAGGCAGCTGAGGGAAGCACTGGGTGCTAGACCTGGAGCAAAGCTCTCGCTGAGAGACCTTCATAGAGAGACTCCCGCAGAGACCTGTGCAGAGATCTCCACTGAGAATTCTACAGAGACTCCCCCACTGGGAGATCTCCACAGAGACCTCTGCAGAGACCCACCTGAGAGACCCCTAGAAACCCCTGATACAGATGGCAGAGAGACATTTGGCAAAGACTCGGGCCAAGAGACTGGGCACAGAGACCTCCCACAAAGCCTGCAGTTGTGTTCTGAGGCCTCTGAGGTGACCAAGAAGCTAGCAGCTGTGTACATTGAATACTTTTTCTTCCATTCTTGTGACACTTTGCTAAGAACATTTTCCAGTTCCATCCATGTAAACATGAAGGAGGTAAAGTCTCCATCTTTCCTTAGGGCTGCATAGTATTCCATGGTGAACATATACCACAGTTTATTGATCCATTCCTGGATCAATGGGCACTTGGGCTTCTTCCATGACTTGGCAATTATGAATTGGGCTGCAATAAACATTCTGATACAAATATCTTTATTGAAATGTGATTTTTGATGTTCTGGGTATATACCTAATAAAGGAATTGTAGGATCGAATGGTAGGTCAATTTTTAGTTCTCTAAGTGTTCTCCAGACATCTTTCCAAAAGGAATGTATTAGTTTGCATTCCCACCAGCAGTGCAGAAGTGTTCCCTTTTCTCTACATCCATGCCCAGCAACTCTGGTTTTGGGATTTTGTGATATGGGCTAATCTTACTGGAGTTACGTGATATCTCAAAGTAGTTTTGATTTTCATTTCTCTAATGATTAAGGATGGTGTACATATTTTCATGTATCTATAGGCCACACGCCTATTTTCTTTGGTGAAATTCCTCTTCAAGTCCTTTGCCCACCCTGCGATGGGATCACTTGGGTTTTTTTTTGTTTGTTAGTTTCTTTTTTTTCTTTTTTTTTTTGCTAATGCGTTTGAGTTCTCTATGGATTCTGGTTATTAAACCTTTGTCAGAGACATAGCCTGCAAATATTTTCTCCCACTCTGAGGGCTGTCTGCTTGCTTTACTTACTGTGTTCTTGGCTGTGCAGAAGCTCTTTAGTTTAATCAGGTCCCAATAGTGTATTTTTGATGTTGCTTCAATTGCCCATGGGGTCCGTCTCATACAAAATTCGCCCAGGCCGAATTCTTCAAGTGTTTTCCCTATACTTTCTTCTAGTATTTTTGTGGTTTCATGTCTTAAGTTTAAGCCCTTAATCCAGTGAGAATCTATCTTAGTTAATGGTGAAAGGTGTGGATCCAGTTTCTGTCTTCTACAAGTTGCCAGCCAGTTCGCCCAGCACCATGTGTTAAATAGGTAATCTTTTCCCCACTCAATGTTTTTAATTGGTTTGTCAAAGATGAGGTAATGGTAGGTAGCTGGATTCATCTGTTGGCTTTCTATTCTGTTCCATACATCTACCTCTCTGTTTTTGTGCCAATACCATGCTGTTTTAAGCACTATCGATTTATAGTAATGTCTGAGGTCTGGTAGCATGATTCCTCCTGCTTTGTTTTTATTCCTAAGTAATGTCTTGGCTATTCAAGGTTTTTTCCGATTCCATATGAAACGAAGTATTATTTTCTCAAGATCTTTACAGTATGACAGTGGATCTTTTTTTTTTTTTTTTTTTTTTTTTGATACAGAGCCTCAAGCTAACCCCTTGGGTAGAGTGTCATGGTATCACAGCTCATAGCAACCTCCAACTCCTGGGCTCAAGCGAGTCTCCTGCCTCCGCCTCCCAAGCAGCTGGGACCACAGGCACCCGCCACAACGCCTGGCCGTTTTTTGGTTGCAGCCATCATTGTTGTTTGGTGGCCTGG
>CAUYQV010018457.1:0-16160 GCA_963574575.1 Galagoides demidoff
CAAACAACAATGACGGCTGCAACCAAAAAATGGCCGGGCGTTGTGGCAGGTGCCTGTGGTCATAGCTACTTGGGAGGCGGAGGCAGGAGACTCGCTTGAGCCCAGGAGTTGGAGGTTGCTATGAGCTGTGATGCCATGGCACTCTACCCAGGGGGATAGCTTGAGGCTTTGTCTCAAAAAAAAAACAAAAAACCTGAGAGCTTTAATGCCCCATAAATGGCTTAGGAGAATGCTAAAAAGTACACCACAAAGTACTGGCTGTGACTCAGTCCTGCTTTTCTGTCAGTGGGAAGAAAAAAAAAGAGCGAGCAAGCAACTATGATGATTTGTTTCTGAGAGTCAGTATTTTTGTATTTATCTAGATAGCATTTATTTAGTGCCTGCTGTGTACCAGGCAATGGAGATAAAAATAAGCAAAATGGTTTATGTCTTTTAGGAAGTTCATAAGCTAACAGATGTTCTTTGCATTGCAGTGAAGACAGACGTGGCCCTGTAAGAGATTTCCACATTTTGTTTGTGCCACGACGTAGCTTGCTGTGTGAACAACGGTTGAAGGATCTGGGTGTTTTGGGATCCTTTATTCACAGGGAGGAATACAGCTTAGATCTCATACCATTTGATGGGGATCTCTTATCCATGGAATCAGAGGGTGCGTTCAAAGTAAGTTTGGCATTTTCTCGACAGTGGACTTTAACTTTTGCTAAATTTATGAGTGTCAAAGTGTCACGTTATTCCTTAATTTGCATTCCTTGACTGCTGTGCAGCTATTTTATGTTTATTGATGTTTAATATTTTCTCTTTAGCAAATTCCTTATTCATGTTCTTTGCCCACTTTTTTTCTTTTTGCGGAATTCTTTATATATTCCAGATATTAATCATTATAGGTTATAAAAACTGCAATAGCCAGCTGTGGTGGCTTGTGCCTGTATTCTCAGCTACCTAGGAGGCTGAAGTAGAAGGATCACTTGAGCAGGAGTTGAACCCAGCAAGCTGTGATCACACTTAAGAATAGCTACATCACTCCATCCTGGACAACAACATAGGGGAAAAGTGAGACCCTGACAGTCCCTCTCTTTAAAAAAAAAAAAAAAAAGAAAGAAAGAAAATGAAAGCTGCAAAATAGCTTCTCCCAGTCTGTAGGTTATCTTTTAGCTTTGTAATCTTTTTTTTTTTTTTTTATCATGTAGACATTTCCTATGAAAAATACTTAAGCCCAGCTCTTTGTTAGGCTGAGGCTAGAAGATCGGCCTGGATAACACAGTGAGACCTGTCTCTTAAAAAAAAAAAAAAAAAATTGAGACAGTCTTGTTCTTACTGCCTGGGTTAAAGTACAGTGAAATGATCATCGTTTACTGTAACCTCAAACTCCTGGGTAAAGGGATTTCCTACCAGAGACTCCAGAGTAGCTGGAATTACAGGTATGCACCACTGCATCTGGCTACTTTATTTCTATTTTTCTAGAGTTAGGGAGTCTCCCTCTTGGTCAGGCTGGTCTTCAACTCCTGGCCTCAAACCATCCTCCTGCCACAGCCTCCCAGTATGCTAGGATTACAGGCATAAGCAACCACACCTGTCCTCTATAAAAACACTTTAAAAACCAGTTGGAGGATGGCCGTGGTAGCTGATGCCTGCGCATAATCCTAGCTCTCTGGGAGGCCAAGGCAGGTGAATTGCCTGAGCTCACAGGTTTGAGACTAGCCTGAGCAAGAGTGAGACCCCATCTCTAAATAGCCAAGTGTGTGGTGGTCTCAGCTACTCAGGAGGCTAAGACAAGAGAATCACTTGAGCCTAAGAGTTTGAGGTTGCTGTGAGCAGTCTGCCAAGAGCAACAAGTGAGACTCTGTCTCAAAAAAATAAATAGTTGGGCGGTGCCTGTGGCTCAAAGGAGTAGGGCGCTGGGTTCAAACCCAGCCCCAGCCAAAAACTGCAAAAAAAAAAAAAAAAAAAATAGTCTGGGCAAGGTGGCTCACACTTGTAATCCTAGCACTCTGGGAGGTGGAGGCAGATTGCTTGAGATCACGAGTTCGAGACCAGTCTGAGCAAAAGTGAGACCCCATCTCTACGAAAAATAAAACTGAAGCAAGAGGATCTCTTGAGGCCAAGTTGGAGGTTGCCATGAGCTATTATGCCATGCCACTCTACACAGGGCAACAGCTTGAGACTCTGTCTCAAAAAATAAATTAATTGATTAATTAATTAAAAATAAAAACCAGTTGGGCACAGTGGCATGTACTTGTAATCTAGGGCTTTGCCCAGAGAGTTGCTTCCACGCTGAGCCCAACTACAAGGCTGCTAACCTCATGGTCCCCCAGCTTCCCTAGCAGAGTGTGAAATAAATGGAATGATTTTATTATTTCATGCTGAACCCCAGCCTCAGGAACAGAGATAAGCACCTGGTAGGCCCCTGGGAGATGACCATAGTCCGATAGTAACCACCTTTCCCTCCACAGGAATGCTACCTGGAAGGTGACCAGACAAGCCTGTACCACGCAGCTAAGGGGCTGATGACCCTGCAGGCTCTGTATGGAACAATCCCTCAGATCTTTGGCAAAGGAGAATGTGCTCGGGTGAGAACCTGCTGCTTTTGGATACTGAAGAAGGGGGCTCCAGCATACCCCAAAGAGTGGGGAAGAATGGGGAACTCTTTATGAACAAATACAGTTGATCATTATTTACAAAATCTGCATTTGTGAATTTGCCTGCTTACTACAATGTAAGCACTCACAGGGTTTGTGTGGACGTGCAAAGAGGTGAAAAGTTTCAGTTATACATGGCTCATTCCACAGCTAAGATTGAACAGGCCGTCCTCTGCGTTCTTGTTTCAGCTCTTCCAACTGCAAACAAGTATCCTTTTCACAGTCTATTTAGTGTCACATTTTTCACACTTTCATCTTTTTTGTCAGGGATTTTGTTCTTTTAAATGGCCTGTTGGAATGGAAAAATCTGCTAATTCCCAGGAGGGTCACACCTGATGCAATGTTTTGTTTCCAGCAAGTGGCCAACATGATGATCAGGATGAAAAGAGAATTCACAGGAAGCCAGAATTCAATATTTCCTGTTTTTGATAATCTCCTGTTGCTTGATCGAAATGTGGATTTGTTAACGCCTCTTGCCACTCAGCTTACATATGAAGGACTCATTGATGAGATTTATGGCATTCAGAACAGTAAGTAAAGTGATATCTGTTTTCACTAATAGGTAATATAATAAAAATGTCCTTGACCAGGCATGGTGGTTCATGCCTGTAAGACCAGCCTGAGCAAGAGCAAGACCCCCATCTGTACTAAAAATAGAAAAAATAGTTGGAAATCGTGGTACATGCATATAGTCCCAGCTAACTTGGGAGGTTGAGGCAAGAGGATAGCTTGAGCGTAGGAATTTGAGGTTGCAGTGAGTGAGGCTTGATGCCAGGGTGCTCTAGCCTGAGTGACAGAGTAAAACTCTGTCTCAAAAAAAAAAATTCTTTATGTGGAGGCTGCCACTTTTATTTTAATACTTTAAGCATTATTTGAAATTTTTTTCTTTTTTGAGACAGAATCTCACTTTGTCACCCTTAGTAGAGTACTATGGCATCATAGCTCACAGCAAACTTGAGTAGCTGGGGGTACAGGCACCCGCCAAAATGCCTGGCTAGTTTTAGAGACAAGAGTCTTACTCTTGCTCAGTCTGGTCTCAAATTTCTGAGCTCAAGCAATACACCTGCCTCAGCCTCCCAGAATGCTAAGATTACAGGTGTGAGCCACCTCGCTTGGCCTCCATTATTAAATTAAAGATCCAATTTTTTTTTTTTTTAAATCAGGATCTCACTCTGTCACCCCAGGCTGGAATACAGTGGTGTGATCATAACTCACTACAACCTTGAAATTCTGGGTTCAAGTGATTCTCCCACCTCAGCTTCCCAAGTAGCTAGGACTACTTGTGGGATTTTTTTATGATTATAAAAGCATCTCTCTATATAAGAATTTTTCATCAGTCAGATTATTTTCTTTCCTTACATTCTTTGATGTAGGAATTTTGGGGCTAAAAGGTGTTAACATCATAAGGCACTTGGTATATGTGGCCAAACAGCTTTACCAAAGAGTTACAAGTAGTTCACCAGAGCATGTGTGTTTTAGGGAAACAGACTGAATTGGTTTGGCAGTAGCAGAGGTGGAAGAATTTGATTAAGGCTACTCTGTAGAGGAACGGTATACCATGCTAAGGAATTTAGAAGCTTACCCTAGATCAGGGTAGACACCTTTTCTGTACAGACACAGATAGTAAATATTTATGGCTTTTGCTGATTCTATAGTGCAGATTATACAGCGGAGTCTTCTTACCTCTGCCATTGGAATGTGAAAAGAAGCCATGGAAAATGTGAAAAGAACGAGTATGGCTATCTGCCAATAAAATTTTATTTACAGAAACAAGAAGTGGACAGAATTTGGCCCTCAGGCTATAGTTTCTGATCCTTGTTCTAGAGTGGCTTTCAGACTACTTTGGATTGCAGCCCACAGAAAGAAATGTATTTAATATCATGACTTAGTGTATATACACATATATGTATGTACATGTGAAATGGAAACAAAAGTTTTATTCAAAAACATCCAAAACACCACCATCCCTTCCTTGATATGATGCATATATGCTCTGGTATTTTTTATTCTATGCAGTTTTTGTTACTGTTGTTATATTGTTTTGCTTTGCCTTTAAGATGCTGCTTGCAGGCTCAGTGCCTGTGGCTCAAGTGGCTAAGGCGCCAGCCACATACACCTAAGGTGGTGGGTTCAAATCCAGCCCAGGCCCGCCAAAAAAAACAACAATGACAGCTGCAACCCAAAAAATAGCTGGGTGTTGTGGCAGGCACCTGTGGTCCCAGCTACTTGGGAGGCTGAGGCAGGAGACTCGCTTGAGCCCAGGAGTTGGGAGGTTGCTGTGAGCTGTGATGCCACAGTACTCTACCCAGGGGGATAGCTTGAGGCTCTGTCTCAAAAAAAAAAAAAGGTGCTGCTTGCAACCTACTGGCTCGGTTTCATGATCCACTAGTGGGACATGACCTACAGTTTGAAAAACACTAAAAGATAATGAAAATATCCCTGTAACTTCTTTGGGTAGAAAAGTGACCTAATCCCTGACTAAATTTAGAAATTGGCTATTGCCCCAAAGAAAGTTAGAACCATAATATCAATATTAAAGAGTCACTCCTCCCTCTGCTGTGGTCATGAACAACGAGAAGCTCAGAGGTATCTGCTGTTTGCCATCTTACATTCTTTCCTGAGTTGGAAATTCTCTGTTGGGCCTGGGCACTTGATTGCTTCTTCCAATAATTGCACACAGGTGCTTATTCTCTTCCATCATTGTTCAGGTTATGTGAAATTACCTCCAGAGAAATTTGCACCTAAGAAACAGGGTGATGGTGGTAAGGACCTCCCCACCGAAGCAAAGAAGCTTCAGCTGAATTCTGCAGAGGAGCTCTATGCTGAGATCCGAGATAAGAATTTCAATGCAGTGGGCTCCGTGCTTAGCAAGAAAGCAAAGATCATCTCTGCAGCATTTGAGGTGAGGCAAGTTTTGATTGTCGTTCTGCAACACTAGCATGACAAAAGGTGTTGTATAGGCTGAGTGAGGAGGCTTATGCCTCTATTCCAAGCATTGTGGGAGACTGAGGCAGGTGGATTGCCTGAGCTTAGGAGTTTGAGACCAACCTGAGCAAGAGTGAGATCCCATCTTAACTAAAAATAGGCAAAATCAGCTGGGCTTTGTGGCAAGTGCCTGTAGTCCCAGCTACTCGGGAGAATGAGCCAAGAGGATCTCTTGAACGCAAGAGTTTGAGGTTGCTGTGAGCTGTGATGACTCCTCGGCACTCTACTTAGAGTGAGACTGTCTCAAAAAACAATAAACAAATAAAAAAATAAAAAATTAGGTATAATGATACATACCTATTATCCTAGTTACTAGAGAGGCTGAGGCAGGAGGATTGCTTCAGCACAGGAATTTCAGGTTATGGTAAGCTATGATGACGCCACTGCAAATCTAACCAGGATAACAGAATGAAACAGTGTCTCAAAAAAGAAAAAATGGATATAAAATTTTTCTCCTTTTCTGTGGATGAGAGGGGGTTAGCACAAGTGTTTACAATAACAAACTTACATCATAAGCATTTGCTTTATCTTCTTTTAAATTGTTTTCTACCTCACTTATGAGGAAGCTAGCTATACAATAAATAAAAGAATCTCTATAATAGAACTTGCAGTTCCTAATGAAAACTCCCAAGTTCAACCAAAATGTGTATGGCAGGGGCTCCCTGCATGTCTGGTGAGTGATAATGAGATTGAAATCCCCAGCCAGCCCAGAGCTTTTAGATTGCTGGTTTCATTATCACCTGCCTGCCGCCTCTTGCCCATTCACTGGTTTATTCTGGGGTAAGCTCCTTCTGAATCATGGGAATTCAGTAAGGTGATAAACTCAGAATATTTAGACTTTGGAAACATAAATTGGAAAAGTTTTAGACGACCAGTTTTTTTCTAAGACTATACTTTCAGGAATCATTTGTATAGTTTGTTATTAGAAGACTAATTTTTCACTGAGCATATGATTCCAGATTTTGTCCTTCTTAGAAATTATATTCATTAATTTATTTTCATATTTCTAAGTTACTTTTGGCATAAATTATTAAATTTTACCAAAACATATTCTCATCACTAAGCTAGGTTCACTGTACTCAAGACAGGTTCAGCAGCAAGAATGGATTTTTTGGCTTGGCACCTGTGGCTCAAGTGGCTAAGGCGCCAGCCACATATACCTAAGGTGGTGGGTTTGAATCCAGCCCAGGCCCACCAAACAACAGTGACGGCGGCAACCAAAAAATAGCCGGGCGTTGTGGCGGGCGCCTATGGTCCCAGCTACTTGGGAGGCTGAGGCAGGAGACTTACTTGAGCCCAGGAGTTGGAGGTTGCTATGAGCTGTGATGCCATGGCACTCTACCCAGGGTGACAGCTTGAGGCTCTGTCTGGAAAAAAAAAAGAATGGATTTTTTTCTGTTTCGCAAGAAACTCTAGTGTTTATGTTCCCTTCTGAGCATAATTTTTTGTCTTAATATTTTATTCAGGAATGTGTATAACTTACCTAATACTGTCTGCCACTAATACATGTTCACAAAATACTGACACAGTGTGAGCTGGTACATGGGAAGATCAGCTCTCAGGCATTTACTCTCTGCAGAGGTGCTCACTCAGGAAACAGTTACCAGGGACGTTACCTTTAGTAATATATTTCCTTTTTCTGTTTTTTTACAGAATGTTGGAACTCAGTTTATCATGATTTATTTGTACTCCATTCTTTCTTTCTCGTTAATACAGCAAACATACTCTGGACATAAAAAGCAGAATGCCTAAGAATAAAGTGTCATCCCTGCTGACATGCCCCTCTCTTGTCCCTTCAGGAGCGGCACAATGCGAAAACAGTTGGGGAGATCAAGCAGTTTGTTTCCCAGTTGCCACACATGCAGGCAGCCAGGGGCTCCCTTGCAAACCACACCTCAATTGCAGAGTTAATCAAAGATGTCACTAGTGAGTATCCTTTGGAATGATTTTTTTCCACATGGGGTGACCTTGACACACAATCTCCAACACCACTGTGTCATCAGCACCGTTATGCCTCCTTGGGAGAGTCGGGTCTATTTTAATGTTGAGTATTATTCTTGACGTTAAGTAAATGTACACACTTTAACAGTTAAGAATGTTCCATTTGTGTTAACAGTTTTTCCCATTAGTCATATGACAAAATATCTGGAATAAGGATAAGCAGAAAAAAATCAAGTTTACCATTGTAACATGAAGTAGTTAATTTTTTTAGTGCAATTTTTTTTCTTTTTTGAAGAAACTACACTTGGAGCAAATGACATTTCTGTTTTCTTGTTTGTTTTTCCCTTGAAAATTTTCTGTAGACTTGGTACAGAGAACATATGTTGAATATTTTGAAGGAGCTCAGAAGATATCTGTTAAACTAAACACAAGTTCCTTCATCGTTAACACACAGGGCTGTAAAAGCTGAGTAGGAGATTATTTGGTGCTCTACTTTATGTATGACGTAAACTTCAAACTGTAAATATAACATAGTATTGGAAAAATCAGTCCTTTGTTTCTTTGTGTTTATGAAGTGGAAATCAATTGAAACTTGCTTGTAATCTGATGATGAAAGTAAAGTGTTCTTAGGAAATTAGTTTTCAATGATACTGAGGCTCATTTTGCAAAATTCTGGGGTCTGTATTTAAATCCTAAGGATATAAATGAGTGTGTAGTCAACTAAATGTAATGTTAGGAGAACAAAGTTCTAAGATTTTCCATGTTTTGTAGAAAATTCTCTTTAGGTGGTGATTTGAACTGTCCTTTGCTTTTTTGCTTGTCTTGTTTCTGTTGGTTTTTTTTCTTTTTTCTTTTAATTTTTCCTTTTTTTAGCTGAAACTTTATCCAGAACTTTTCTGCATGTCTTATTTCTTAATCATGCTCTGTGGATAAAAGCACACCATTCAAATAAATTTAATTTCTGAGTTGCAAATTTGTCCATTACATTTTAGCTTCTGAAGACTTCTTTGACAAATTAACAGTGGAACAAGAGTTTATGTCTGGAATAGACACTGATAAGGTATGTGGGTAAAAATAACTCTAACAAAGAGTTGAAGTTTATCAAACATAATAGCCAAGAAAGCAATTGCTTTGATTCCCATGCCTTTCCTAAATATTTTTGAGAGCATATGCAAAATGTGAAAATACTGATTTTATCAAGTAACAAATATTTCACATTACTTATGCAAGACACTTTCTGTAGCACATGGTGCGATGAGATTCTTCATCTGACATCAAAGATCTTGAAGGGCTGTAAGAGATAAGATATTCACTTTTTTTGAGAAAATTTCTTATATAATTCCTTTTAAATCTCTATTAGTAAGTTTTATTCACTCGCGAAAATTCATAATTTATAAAAAAATCTTGTTACTTTCTGTTTGATAAATTGCCATTATTGTTGAAATAGACAAGATTACACAAGCCCCAGAAGCCCCAAACATTTGGCAGCCTTTCAGAAAATTCTCCATAGACACAGATGTGTCAAGACAGGCATTTGGATTGGCCAGTTGTGTCCTCACTGCCCTTGTGCTCCGGTGATGTAGCCTGGTTGCTGGTGTGTTTATGTGGCATGCAGGGCTGGAGGTACTATTTCACGGAAGAGTTAGGGAATGTGAAAATAACCCTTTCTCACGTGTCATCTTTATTTAACTTTAAAAAATAGTAAACATCAAGTTCTTTTAAGTAGCCAAACCATATACTTAGTGTATGTATATACAACTTTATTTCTAGGTCAACAATTACATTGAGGATTGTATTGCCCAAAAGCACCCATTGATCAAGGTGTTAAGACTAGTTTGTCTCCAGTCCGTGTGCAATAGTGGACTCAAACAAAAAGTGTTGGATTATTATAAAAGAGAAATTCTCCAGGTCAGTATATTTTTTAATTATTAATTTACTGAAGGGGAAAGCATCCTTAAAAGAAAATACTTCATAAAGCTGCCAATTTAGTGTATTGCTACCACTGTCTTTTTAATTTTTTAATACCTAGAGGATGTGGTGTTGGTATCACTATTTATTCTTTTTTTGTTAATAATAGTAGCTGATATTTACTGAGCATTTACTATGTACCAGGGTCTGATAGAAGAACTTAGTGTATATTCATTTGTTTAGTCTTCATAAAAGCCCTGTGATATTGTTATTATCCCCATTTTATGGATGAAAAATGTGAGACAGACTAGTAACTAGTAACTCACCCCAGTCACCCAGCTGGTAAGTGGCAGAGTGAACACTAAAACCCAGGCGACTTGGATCTAACTCCCATGTTTTTGTTTTTGTTTTTGTTTTGGAGAAAGTTTCACTTTGTCACCCTTGTAAGTGCGGTGGCGTCACAGCTCACAACAACTTCAGTTCTTGGGTTCATGTGATTCTCTTGCCTCAGCCTCCCAATTGGCTGGGGCTACAGACACCTGTCACAACACCTTGCTATTTTTAGAGATGGAGTTTCCTTCTTGCTCAGGCGGGTCTCAAACTTCTGAGCTCAAGCAATCTACCTCCCTGGGCCTCCCAGAGTGCTAGGATTACAGGTGTGAGCCACTGTGCCTAGCCTTTAGCTACAATGTTCTTAACTAGGCAATTATGCAATGGAGGAATAGAACTTTCTGCATATTTCTGGTAATGGTTCCTTTGCAGGGTTGTTTAATTTAAGGTTAAACTGTGTTACTTCATAATAAGGAAAAACCTACCATTATTTTAAAAATTCTTTCCTGTGTTTAGAAAGGTAACAGTAAATGCTGTTATTAGTCAAGTACATTATTATTATTATTATTTTTTTTTTTTTTTTGAGACAGAGTCTCACTTTGTCGCCCTCAGTAGAGTGCTATGGTGTCACAGCTTACAGCAACCTCCAGCTTTTGGGCTTAGGTGATTCTCTTGCCTTAGCCTCCTGAGTAGCTAGGATAGCAGGTGCCTGCCACAACGCCCAGCTTTTTTTTTTGGCAGTTTTTCGCCAGGGCCAGGTTTGAACCTGCCACCTCCATTGTATGGGGCAGATGCCTCACTCCTGAGCCACAGGCACCGCCCATGCCTGGCTATTTTTTTGTTGTTGTTGTTTTTGTTTTTGTTTTTGAGACGGAGCCTCAAGCTATCCCCCTGGGTAGAGTGCCATGGCATCACAGCTCATAGCAACCTCCAACTCCTGGGCTCAAGCAAGTCTCCTGCCTCAGCCTCCCAAGTAGCTGGGACCACAGGCGCCCCCCACAACGCCCGGCCATTTTTTGGTTGCAGCCATCTTTGTTGTTTGGCGGGCCCGGGCTGGGGACTCGAACCCGCCACCTTAGGTGTACTTGGCTGGCACCTTAGCCGATTGAGCCACAGGTGCCGAGCCCCTGGCTATTTTTTTGTTGCAGTTTGGCCGAGGCTGGGCTTGAACCCGCCACCCTTGGTATATGGGGTCAGTGCCCTACTCATACTCACTGAGCCATAGGCGCCGCCCACTAGTCAAGTACATTATTGTTAATATTAAGGGCTCACTAATTTTTTGTTTTCATCTTTTTTTAAGTTATGCATTCTTATCATATAAGATTGAGATAATGATGGGTGGAGTAGCATACTCCTGTAGCCCCAGCTACTTGAGAGGCTGAGGTGGGGGATCACTAGACCCCGGGAGTTTGAGACCAACCTGGGCTATATAGTGAGATCCTGTCTTAAAAAAAAAAAAATTCAAATAATGGAGAAGTATATGGAGCAAAATGTGAATACCCCTGTTCCCCGCTCCTCCCTGTTTCCCTCTCCAGATGTGACTGGTGTCTGCAGTTTGGTTTGCTTCCTTTGAGACTCCCTTTCTTGCATTTATACACAGAGAATATTTATGTACAGAGATTTTGGAGCGAGACTGACTAGATCCAGGTTTCAGCTTTGCTCTTTACTGTGTGACCTTGGGCACATTATTTAAATTCATCTGTGAAATGGAGGAGATAATAATACCTACCTCGGGTTACAGTGAGGATGACGGAGTGAATTTCTTTGGAATGCTTAGGACCAGAACAGTGCCTAGCTCACAGAAAGTATTACATAAGTGTTGCCTATTATTCCTTAGCATTTTTTTTTTTTAACAAAAATATAATCATCCTATACAGCACCTGTGGCTCAGTGAGTGGGGCTCTGGCCCCATATACTGACAGTGGCGGGTTTGAACCCAGCCCTGGCCAAACTGCAACAAAAAATAGCTGGGCGTTGTGGCAAGCACTTGTAGTCACTCAGAAGGTTGAGGCAAGAGAATTGCCTAAGCCCAAGAGCTGGAGGTCTCTATGAGCTGTAACACCATGGCACTCTACTGAGGGTGACGTGAGCTTCTGTCTCCAAAAAAGTAAAAAAAAAAAAAAGAAAAAGAAAATCTTCCTAAATAAAAGTAAAAAAATAAAAATCCTCCTATACATAGTATTCTATTACTATGTTTTGTCCTTAAGAATATATCCAGAAGGTCTTTCTTTCTTTTTTTTTTTTTTTTATTTTGAGACAGAGCCTCAAGCTGTCTCCCCTGGGTAGAGTACTGTGGCATAGCTCACAGCAACCTCCAACTCCTGGGCTCAAGCGAGTCTCCTGCCTCCGCCTCCCAAGTAGCTGGGACCACAGGCGCCTGCCACAACGCCCGACCATTTTTTGGTTGCAGCCATCATTGTTGTTTGGCGGGCCTGGGCTGGATTTGAACCCGCCACCTTAGGTGTATGTGGCTGGCGCCTTAGCCACTTGAGCCACAGGCGCTGAGCCAGGTCTTTCTTTTTGAAGTATAGTTATACCTTATTCTTTTTTTAGAGCTAATTATATTCCATATATAAATTTATTGTCACTTATTTGATGCACACTTAAGTTAGATCCCTTAATTCTGTAAAAATTTTAAATCCCTTTTTGAAACAAAGAGCTGGATTAATAGTAATGAGCAGGCAATTTAAGGACAAATTTCATCCCTCTCCCTGCTTCCATTTCTGGACTTTGGTGACACACCCGGGAGTACAAACCAAATGGATTTGTTAGACGTGCCTTTTGTTTAAAATCACAGAAACCCTTTTCCAGATTTCATCTGACATCAAGACCAAATGACTTACTTTGCAGACATATGGCTATGAGCACATATTGACCTTGAACAACCTAGAGAAGGCTGGCCTGCTGAAATCACAGACAGGAGGCAGAAACAATTACCCAACAATTCGGAAAACATTACGTCTCTGGATGGATGATGTTAACGAACAGGTGAGACACTTCAGCTGGGTTAAGGTACTGGTTTAGTTCATTGAGACAACACATGCTACATCTGCCTTTTTAAAAATAATTTTCTAATGTTTTTGAAAATGTAAAGCATTCATGTATTGTATGTATCCATCAGAATTCTAGCATAAAGCAGAGGATGCTCTCAATGAAGATGTGAGCAGGGATGGGGGGACCTTTACCAGCCTAGACCTGAATGGCAAGGAAGAGGATTATTCCAGAATCCCATCTTAGGGCTGGGCCAGTGGTTTATGCCTGTAATTCTAGCACTCAGCGAGGCTGAGGCAGGTGGATTGCCTGAGCTCATGAGTTCAAGACCAGCCTGAGCAAGAGCAAGACCACGTCTCTAAAAAAAAAAAAAAAACAAAAGCTGGGCATTGTGGTGGGCACCTGTAGTCCCAGCTACTCAGGAGGCTGAGGCAAGAGATCACTTGAGCCCAAGAGTTTGACATTGCTGTGAGCTGTGATGCCAAGGCACTCTACCAAGGGCAACAAAGTGGGACTCTGTCTCCAAACAAACAAATAGAATCCCATCTTAGAACATGTTAGGACAAGCTTTGTGGGGAGGACATCTAATGAAGCAAGGGACGGGGTCCTCTGGTCATAGACATGGCTAACTTCCAGCAATGTCTCTGAGAGGAAACTGGGCAGTGAAAACCTTGGTTTTACACCACTGCCCACTCTCCATTTCCTTCTTGGTTCCTTCCATTGGGAAAATCCAAAGAGAGGCCGTGTGAGCTTGGCCATATGGGGCCTATAGATCTGCTTTTGGGCACAGAGCATCATACATGAGGATGGAGAGTATCTGAAGGAGCCAGTGGAAATGTCTAGCACCCTGTAAACAATTGAGCCATTTGAAAGCAAGGCGTATAGTGCCAAGTGAGTTTCCTTTCACAGTCAACCTGTTTCCCTGCAGAGGTGACAGCTATAACCAGTGTCTTACCTATTCTTTTTTTTTTTTTTAATTTCAAAATACTAAAAGGGTACAAATGTTTAGGTTGCACAGATCATTTTTGTTATGTTTGAGTCCTAGCTATGGGTGTGACCATCACCCAAATGGTGTTCATAATACCTATTAGGTTGTTTTTTATCTTCCTTTCTGGTTGATTTCCACTGAGTTTCACTTGCATCTATGTACATGTGTGCTCATCAGTTAGTTCTGATTTAATAGTGAGTACTTGTGATGTTTATTTTTCCCTTCTTGAGGTACTTTACTTAGGAGAATGATCTTCAGTTCCATCCAGATTGTTGCAAAAGGTATCAATACATCTTTTGTTATGGCAGAGTAGTACTCCATGGTATACATTTACCACATTTTAGAAATCCACTCATGAATTGATGGGCTTGGGTTGATTCCACATCCTTGCAGTTGTGAATTGTGCTGCAATAAACATTTAAGTGCAGGTGTATTTTTGATGAAAAGGCTTCTTTTCCTTTGGGTAAATAACCATAGTAGGATTGCTGGATTAAATGTTTTCTTTTGTTTTTTTTAGAGAGAGTCTTACTTTGTCACCCTCGGTAGAGTGCTGTGGTGTCACAGCTCACAGCAACCTTCAGCTCTTGGGCTTAGCCAATTCTCTTGCTTCAGCCTCCCAAGTAGCTGGGACAACAGGTCCCTGCCACAGTGTCCAGCTATTTTTGTTGTTGTTGTTGTTGCAGTTTGGCTAGGGCCGTGTTTAAACTTGCCACCCTAAGTATGTGGGGCCGGCGCCCTACTCACTGAGCCACAGGCACCTCCCTGCTGGATTAAATGTTAGGTCTACTTTTAGTTCTCTGAGAAATCTCCATACTGTTTTCCATAAAGTTTGTACTAATTTGCAGTCCCACCAACAGTGCATAAGTGTTCTTTTGTCTCTGCACCACACCAAAATCTTTTGTTTTGGGGGTTTTGAATGTTTTAATAAAAGCCATTCTAACTGGGGTAAGGTGATCATCTCATTGTGGTTTCAATTTGCATCTCCCTGATGATCAGTGAGACTGAGCATTTTTTCTTTCTGTCTTTTTTTTTAAGAACAGTCTTATTCTGCCACCCTGGGTAGAGTGCTATGGTGTCATAGCTCACAGCAACCTCAAACTCTTGGGTTCAAGCAGTCCTCTTGCCTCAGCCTACCAAGTAGCTGGGACTACAGGTGCCTGCCATGATGCCCTGCTAGTTTTTCCATTTCTAGCAGAGACGGGGTCTTGCTCTTGCTCAGGCTGGTCTTGAATGTGAGCTCAAGCAGTCCACTTGCATCGGCCAGTTCAGAATGCTAGGATTACAGGTGTGAGACACCAGCCTGGCCTTTTTTCATATATTTATTGGCCATTTGTCTTCTTTAGAGAAGCTTTTGTTCATCTTTTGCCCACATTTTTTTTTTTTTTTGAGACAGTCTCACTATGTTGCCCTCAGTAGATTCTCTTGCCTCAGCTTCCCAAGTAGCTGGGCCTATAGGCGCCTGTCCCAATACCTGGCTATTTTTTTGTTGTAGTTGTTTAGTTGGCCAGGGCCAGGTTTGAACCTGCTACCCTCAGTGTATGTGGCTGGCGCCATAACCACTGTGCTATGGGCACCGAGCTGTTTGCTCACTTTTTAATAGGTTTGTTTTTTTCTTGGTGATTTGCTTAATTTCTTTGTAAGTTCTGATTTAATGTATAGTTTGCAAATATTTTCACTCATTCTGTAGGTTTGTTTATGTGCTCTGCCCGTTGTTTCCTTAGCTGTGCAGAAGCTTTATAGTTTAATCAAATCCCATTTATTTTTATTATTTGCACAATTTATTAATTGCACAATGGGTCTTAGTAATAATTCTTTACCTAGGCCAATACCTAGAAGAGCTTTTCCTACATTTTTCTCTAGAATTCTTAATGGTTTCATGTGTTGTATCTAAGTCTTTTATCCATCTTAAATTAATTTTTGTAAGTGGTGAGAGGAAGAGGTCCTGTTTCATTCTTCTGCATGTGGCTATCTAATTTTCCCAGCAGCATTTATCAAATAGGACTTTTCTCCAGTGCATGTTGTTGTCTGCTTTATCAAAAATCAATTGGTTGTAGGTTCTGTTCCATTGGTCTCTGTCTCTATTTTTGTATCAATACTATGCTGTTTGGTTATTGTAGCCTTGTAGTATGGTTTAAAGTCTAGTAATATGATACTTCCAAATTTATTCTTTTTTCTTAAGATTGCTTTGGCTGGCTCGGCACCTGTGGCTCAAGCGGCTAAGGTGCTAGCCATGTACACCTAAGGTGGCGGGTTCGAATCCCCAGCCTGGGCCTGCCAAACAACAATGATGGCTGCAACCAAAAAATGGCCAGGCATTGTGGCGGGCACCTGTGGTCCCAGCTACTTGGGAGGCAGAGGCAGGAGACTCGCTTGAGCCCAGG
>CAUYQV010018458.1:0-23956 GCA_963574575.1 Galagoides demidoff
GCCTGTGGTCCCAGCTACTTGGGAGGCGGAGGCAGGAGACTCGCTTGAGCCCAGGAGTTGGAGGTTGCTATGAGCTGTGATGCCATGGCACTCTACCCAGGGGGACAGCTTGAGGCTCCGTCTCAAAAACAAACAAACAAACAAACAATTATAATTCCATACAACTCCTGAAAATCACACCTCACAGGTGGCACCCATAGCTCAGTGGGTAGGGCGCCAGCCAAGTATACCAAGGTTAACGGGTTCGAACCCAGCCCAAGCCAGCTAAACAACAATGACAACTGCACCAAAAAAAATAGCTGGGCATTGTGGCAGGTGCCTGTAGTCTCAGCTACTTGGGAGGCTGAGGCAAGAGAATCACTTAAGACCAAGAGTTTGAGGTTGCTATGAGCTGTGATGCCAGGACAACAGCTTGAGATTCTATCTCAAAAAAAAAAGAAAAGAAAAGAAAAGAAAAGAAAATCATACCTCACAAGAAAAGGTTTCTAGGGCGGCGCTGTGGCTCAGCGAGTCGGGCGCCGGCTCCATATACCCAGGGTGGCGGGTTCAAACCCAGCCTTGGCCAAACTGCAACCAAAAAATAGCCGGGTGTCATGGTGGGCACCTGTAGTCCCAGCTACTCGGGAGGCTGAGGCAAGAGAATCGCCTAAGCCCAGAGGTTGCTGTGAGCTGTGAGATGTGACTTCATAGCACTCTCATAAGGGCAACAAAGTGAGACTCTGTCTTTAAAAAAAAAAAAGAAAAGAAACGGTTTCTAAATATAGCACAGACATGAGACAACTTACAAAAACTTTATGAAAAAGAATGCTTTTTTTCTTAGTAGTTTATAGAACCAAAGAAGGTGGACAAAAACCAGCTATTAATCCAGGGATCACCATCCCAACCCAATCTTCCTGTTTCTGATCTGAATCCCACTCACTCCCATCTTCCCAAAGAGACATGAGCCTCTCTTCTGGCACCCTCCTGTCCCTGCCCAGGCCTGCTCTGGTCGCAGAGACAGGCTGCAGGGGGGTTGGACAGCTGGAGACGCAGGAGGCAGCTGCTCTCCCACGGTTCCTCACACTCCCTGGGAGGCTTTTCCTCTCCCATCCAGCACAATTGGAGGGAACATGAAAAGTAAACTGGCGGCTCGGCGCCTGTGGCTCAAGCGGCTAAGACGCCAGCCACACCTAAGGTGGTGGGTTCGAATCCAACCCGGACCCGCCAAACAACAATGATGGCTGCAACCAAAAAATGGCCGGGTGTTGTGGCAGGTGCCTGTGGTCCCAGCTACTTGGGAGGCAGAGGCAGGAGACTCGCCTGAGCCCAGGAGTTGGAGGTTGCTGTGAGCAGTGAAGCCATAGCACTCTACCCAGGGGGACAGCTTGAGGCTCTGTCTCAAAAAAAAAAAAAAAAAAGAAAGAAAGAAAAGTAAACTGACAATTACAAAAACTAATCCAGAAATATGCAGCCATTTTAACTGAAATATCTTCCTTCATGTGGGCCCTTTCTTAGCCCAGTTGATTGTTGTACTCATTTCTTTCTCACCTCCACAAAGCGTCACCCATGGTGTTTTTCACTTTGTTTCTGTCAAGCGCAACCAAGAGATCAAACAAGACCTGAGTGGCATGATGCCTCTGGGATGGCTGCTCTTCACTCTCACCAGAGACCTAACTCAGTTTCTTGGGGGCTGTCTGAAAGGCACTCGAGGTCCTCCAATGAGCCCCATCCCTGCATATTTCAACTAGCTACACTGCTGAGACTGAGCACCTCCAACAGGCCAGGGAACCCCACAGCTGGGGAGCGTGGCACAGCCAAGGGCATCTCTGGACCCATAGGCCAGGGTCAAGTCTGGTCACTGGCCACGGGTCCCCTGTGAAGGAGTGTCCCTTCCTGAAGGCTGCTTGTGCGCTCCCTGCCTGCACAGCCGCAGTGCATAGCCATATGCCGAATTTAGTGCCAAACTTCCTAATCCAATACCCAGTAAACACTTTATTACTCCCCCACAGACTCCTCAAAATTACTGCTTAAAAAAAATCATTCCTAAGGGTGGCACTTGTGGCTCAGCGGGTAGGGCAACAGCCGCATATACGAGGGTGGAGGGTTCAAACCTGGCCCCAGCCAAACTGCAACAAAAAAATAGCTGGGCATTCTGGCAGGCCCCTGTAGTCCCAGCTACTTGGGAGGCTGAGGCAAGAGAATAGCCTAAACCCAGGAGCTGGAGGTAGCTGTGAGCTGCAATGGCACAGCACTCCATCAAATGCGATAGAGTGAGACTGTCTCTATGGAAAAAAAAAAATAAAGTCATTCCCATGGCTCGGCACCTATAGCTCAGTGGCTAGGGCGCCAACCACATACACTGGAGCTGGCAAGTTCAAATCCAGCCTCAGGCCTGCCAAACAACAATGACAACTACAACCAAAAATGAGCCAGGTGTTGTGGCAGGCACCTGTAGTTCCAGATACTTTGGAGGCTGAGGCAAGAGAATTGCTTAAGCCTAGAAGTTTGAGGTTGCTGTGAGCTGTGACGCCACAGCACTCTACCGAGGGCAACAAAGTGAGACTGTCTCAAAAAAAAAAAAAAAAAGTCATTCCCATTCTCCACTTCTCATTTAAAACAAATAAATATGAACTGATAACCAATTCTTCCTATCTCAAGGGAAGACATACCTCCTCAGGTGTCCAAGCCACAAAAAAGCAAACACATTTTTTTTTAACCCCGTTTCAGGTAATTCTTACCCTGGTGAAACTGTTTGGAAAACCACCACCTCTGACCTTACCACCACCCCAAATTCTTTTTTTTTTTTTTTTTTTTTGAGATAGAGCCTCAAGCTATCCCCCTGGGTAGAGTGTCATGGCATCACAGCTCATAGCAACCTCCAACTCCTGGGCTCAGGCGAGTCTCCTGCCTCTGCCTCCCAAGTAGCTGGGACCACAGGCACCCACCACAACGCCCGGCCATTTTTTGGTTGCAGCCATCATTGTTGTTTGGTGGGCCCTGGCTGGGGATTCGAACCCGCCACCTTAGGTGTATGTGGCTGGCACCTTAGCTAATTGAGCCACAGGCGCCGAGCCTCTATAGCATTTTTAAAGAGTACATCCAAATAGAGAAATGTCTAGAATATATTCTATTGGAAGGGTGGGGTCAGATAATAGAGATCATCATATCATGATTGTAGAATTCCTAGGAAATTTAAAAATATATGGACTATTCTAAAATTTTCCAGGTTGACCACATATTGAATAGGTAAAGAAATAAACCTTTGGATTAAATGAAGATTGCATTTTATATAGAAAAATGTGGAAAACTGATTCCTTTGTAAGAAAAATTGAATTAGTCCCTACTTGACATACTGAAATGTTGGGTTCTGATTTCAGTCAACTTAAAATGTTCTTTATTTACCGCACTGAAATCTTGAACACACTATTTCTCCAGATTCAGGCATCTACATGGGCTTTAAAATTTTTGCCATCTAGCAAATCACTCTGATTATTATTTACTCAATGTTGCATGTAAATCAGCTTTCTTTTTGTTCTTAGATTTGTTTAGAAATGAAACTTGGTCTCATTCCTTTAGCTATTAACCATTGGTCACCACAAATAAAGTGTAAAAGTTAATAACAGAAATCATAAAAATAATTTTATATAATTTATTTAAATCAATGAACCTGGTTAAATTTATGAGTTCATGATTATTAGTATTTTTTCTGATAAGTGTTACTTAAAAAATTATAAAGCCTATAAGAGTGTAGATAATAGGCAAGAAAATGAGGTTTTTCCTTGTAAAGTAATTAGATGGAAGTGAAAACTTGTGCCATTATTTGGTTTAATTATTTAACATTGTGATATACACACAGAAAAAAATCTTTTGCCACAGTGTTATAATCCTACATATTTTGATGTGTTAAGAAAGTAAAAGGGAAATTTTGATGTTGTTGTTATGGAAAGCATCAGTGTTTCTTGGAGCGTTAGACTGTACATGTATCTTGAGCTTTGTTTTACTGCTACAAAGAAGAAAAATACTGGTATATTGTTAACAGTAATAGGAAAAATACTGACATATTGTTAACAGTGATATGGATTGTGAATTTCTCCTATGCTATTTTCTCTGCTCCAAATGTCCTCACTTCCATTTCTGCCTGCAAAACACGTCTTCATCTGTGAAGTCCACCCAGAGTAATTAAAGTTAACAAAAAAGTGGAACGACAAAAAGCAGCGTCACTTCTTCTATGAATTTTTTCGTGATTTCAGTCAGCAAAACTGACTTCTTGATTTATGAATGTTGGTCGGGAATCCCAAGGTCTAGAACATTATAGAGTTTTCTGTTTTTAATAATTTTCTTTTTACCTCATAATTGTTTTAGAATAAGCTAGAGTGAAGTTGATCGATTGCACACTGCCCACTGTTGCCATCTTTTCCGTTATAGTACGATCTGAAATACGCAGAAAGTGTACGGAGTTCTCACTTTAAAATCTGCGTGAAACTGAAAGACAGCCAGCAATGACCTGCCTTTTTCTTCTCTTTCCCGGTTCGAGTTAACAATGCCTCATAAGGTATAACTAAGAGATGTTTCAAGGCTTCTGGGGCCCCTGCTGGGCACTGAAGTGGCAGTCAGTTGTGCCACGACCTACTTCCTAGCCTGTGAGATACTCCAACCTGCATGGAAGCCTGGTGGCACCAGTGGGAAAGTATAGGTTACATATGCAAAATACGAATAAAAAATAGAGGCCATTCTCTATTTTAGAGAGATCCGAGGTTCTGAATATTCTTGCTACGGTGATTTTGCCATTTTTTTGTTTGTAACTATTAAAATATGCATTTATGTTATGTTAGTTAACATTTAAAAATTTTAAAATTATGAAAACAGGTCAAAGATAGAATAGTTTATTTAGGAAAATAATAAATCCTGAAGATTCCTTTCTCAGGAAAATTGATGAATATGTAACTCAGCTAGAATGATTATTTACATTTAACCTCTATCATGGGCTCATGGTGAGATCAACAGCATATAAAAATGAAATGTCTTAAATCTGCTGAAAAGATATCAGCATGTACTTTAAATGTTGCTATTAATTTTAAGAAGATGGTGTCCCAGAAAATGAATAAGTTCATGTGGTTGTGTTTTCATTTAGAGCAAAAAACTATTTATCTAAATTATTTATACTCTTGCACCCAGAGTAGGAGACAGCCTGGTACATTTTGGAGTCCACTGACTTTGGTCCTTCTGAAGGTGCTTGGTTGCATAGGAAGTAGTGAATTTGGGGTTCATGCAGGGTACCCTCGCTGGAGGTTTCTATTCAGCCATCTTGCTCTGGTCCCTTGACTTAGTGACTCAGTTTCTTTCTTTTCTTTGACTCACTTTTGGGGTATTGGTTAAAGGTTGGTCAGGTCCCCTCTTGACCAGATACGTCCACATCCAAACCATCAGGGTTTAAGCAGTTGACCGAATTCTTAGTTCCCAGTGTGCTTTTGGCCAAAGAATGACCAGAACCACCCAAGCAAGACAAATATGAAACAAAGTTTACTGAAGAAGAGAAAGATAGGTCTTGCTCTGAGCAAGACATGAGGTCAGACCTTTAGATTCGTGAACTCATCCTAGAAAGAGTACCACACTGCTGGGTGTCACCACATCAGCTCTTCCAAGGATAAGAACAGGTTAACATATATTCAAGATGAACTCTTTTAAAAACAAATTCTTTCTCCTTTCCCCAATCTAAAATTCTATTGTTTCCACATTAGTGACAGGATTATATTTGAATAGTCACTCCAGGAGGAACAATGATAAAGAAAAATTATTTAATCATCACTCTAAAGTATAACATCTGGTATGAAAATAGATATATACATTAGATGTGCATGTGTGTGCTTGTGCATCCTTCCTATATCCATGCATTTTAAATCAATTTGATCACCCTGGGTATATTTGGTAGACTTTTCTTTGTGCAAGAAAATATGAGAAAATAATTATCTCATGTCACTTCATGAACAAATAACTTCAACCTAATATTTATCTTTTATTTATCTGAGCATAATAGGTGGATAATTTTCAGATGGATAAATAGATTGTTTAATATAATATTCTTTGTAACACTGCAGAATTTGTTTATTTTTTTATTTTTTTTCAGAATTTCTTCTTTTTCTTTTTTTGAGACAGAGTCTCACTATATCACCCTCATTAGAGTGTTGTGGCATCACAGCTCACGGCAACCTCGAACTCTTGGGCTTAAGGGAGTCTCCTGCCTCGGCCTCCCAAGTAGCTGGGACTACAGGTGCCCACCACAATGCCTGGCTATGTTGTAATTGTCATTGTTGTTTAGCAGACCCAGGCTGGGATTGAACTTGCCAGCCCAGGTGTATGTGGCCCTTACCCTAACCACCAAGCTACAAGCGCCAAGCAAACACTGCATAATTTCCTTGTATAATATTTTTTAATATAATATTCTTAATATTTTCAGATGGATAAATAGATTGCTTTAATATAATGTTTTTTGTTACACTGAAGAATTTTTGGGCAGCGCCAGTGGCTCAAAAGGGTAGGGCGTCTACCCCATACACCAGAGGTGGCAGGTTCAAACCCAGCCCCGGCCAAAATAAAAAATTGAATGGCACTGTTATACACTGTAGAATTTTTCATTTATTATGAATGTTTAATTTTAAAATTAAATTGTTTGTTAAAGATTATGTTTACATTGAATAGCAAGGGTTTATTCTAATGTTTCTTTGTTGATTTGTGGATACCTTTTGTATTAATGCATCAAAATCCAATCACAGAAAATGTAATAAAATTAATTGTACTCATTTCTTTTATTTTTTTTTTATAAATTCTGAGTTTCTTTTTCATGTGTAAAAAATTCAATCCTTACTGTTAATGTGTTGGGTCATTAGGACTATGTATAAGAGTTATTTTGAAAATAGGTAAAGGATAATTGTTTCATATCAGTAATGACTGCTTTTACTAGGCATCTATCCAGAAGAAAAAAAAATCATTTATCATAAGTACATTTGCACTAGACTGTTTATTGTAGCTCAAATTATAATCACTGAAATGTGGAAACAACCTGATTGCCCACCAACCCAGGGATGGATTAGCAAGCTGTGGTATATGTATACCATGGAATACTATTCAGCCATTAAAAAGATGGAGACTTTACAACTTTTGTATTAACCTGGATGGAGTTGGAACACATTCTAATTTGTAAAGTAATCTAAGAATGGAGAGGCAAGAATCCTATGTATTCAATTCTAGTATGAAGCCAGTAGACAGTCTATTACATGCCCACATAAGAGAAAAACTCAAATAAGTTCAAGGTGGGGGGCAGAGGAATGAGAGATCAGGGAGATGGGAGGAGGTGGGGGAATGTGGGTGTTCCCACTCGGGTGGATGGCACACCTCTCAGGGGTGGGACACAATTATAAGAGGGACTCTACCTAATAAATGAAAATATTGTAACATAATTATTTGTAGCATCAATACAAAAGAAAAAGATACATGTGGATCCTCTAGCCCCAGTCAAGCCCTCAGATAACTGCAGCCCTGACCAATGACTGACCACAGCCTCAGGAGATATCACAAACCAGAGTCACTCAGCCAGGCCACTTCTGCTTTCTTAACCCACAGAAACCATGAGAGATAATAAATGTTTACTTAGATCTTTAAAAAAAAATGCTTATGTTGGAGTTATCAAATTCTTCAGAGAGGGCAGTACCTGTGACTCAGTGAGTAGGGTGCTGGCCCCATATACCAAGGGTGGTGGGTTCAAACCCAGCCCCAGCCAAACTGCAACAAAAAAATGGCTGGTGCCTGTAGTCCCAGCTACTCGGGAGACTGAGGCAAGAGAATCACCTAAGCCTAGGAGTTGGAGGTTGCTGTGAGATGTGATGCCATAGCACTCTACCCAGGGTAATAAAGTGAGACTCTGTCTCTAAAAAAAAAAAAAAAAAAGAAAAAAAATTCTTCAGAGAGTAAATCTATTTTCATCCATGTCATAATATTAAAGTCAAGTCTTTGAAAGTTCATTCTGTGTAAGGTTAAATGTTTTTTGTTGTGAATGCTACTGTAAATTCAATTTGAAAATCCAATGCTGGACATAAAAATAGCTGTTTTGTGGTGAAAATTTAAACAAAAATTTGATAGCACACAGTGTCATGGAAAACCTGTATTACTGAGTGTAGGAACTTTTATAGCAGTAACATGCTTGGATTTCAGTATAATGCACAAAATTTAATTGTGTACAAATTGTGATATTCTACAAAGCCAAATGAAAGTATAATTATTATCATTTGGAAGTAATTTTGACAGGAATTAGTAATACACTGTTAACTAATTGAACTAAAACATTTAATAATAAATATACTATTAAACACATAACCAACCCCTTTATCATGACAGTATGTGTTTTCTTTGGTACTGATCATCAGTTGGATTGTAAGTCTCTGAGCTGTTAATGAATTACTTCATAAATTAATTTATACCACACAATAATAATGTTTTTATGTGTATGAATTAGTGTTATTAATTTGGTCACACGTAACTAAAAGCAGTTGAAAGTATATAACCAATAAATGGTATACTAACAGTCTTTGGCTTTTGGAGAATATTATCCAGTGCTGCCATGAATATTTTAGAGTTTTTTGAGAACATACATATGAATGCATTATAGTTACATATATAAGTAGAAATGGAATTTCTGGGTCATAATGTCATATTTCAAAGTAGCTAATCATTGCTTTTTTAAAAAAATAACCAACCATATATAATAAAACATTTTTGTATTTCATCATATAAATATTTTTATTACATAGTTTAATTTGTTTGTGTGTCCTCTTTTCCTCTAAAAATTGTCCCAATTTGAACAGCAAAATAAATGGTCACATCAATGTTAACAAATTCCATTGCCAATGATGCAAACAGAAAATCATTTGTTTGCCACCAAAGCTGGAAGGGAAGTGAACTAATTAAATAATGGGGAGACAAATAGTATAAAAGATGTAGTTTTGAAATAGGGTAATTATACTTATATGCTGATTGTTTATAAGATGCTTTTGAAGACGCTCATATATTTAACTAAATATGTTAATATTCTGTATCAAAATTGAATTGACTTGAAAAATCCTGTGATTTTATGGTATCTATATGTTGATTTAAAAGGTAAAGAGTTTAGTTATTTTGTGTTGTAAAATAGATAATGTTATTTGAATGAAGGCAAGACTACAGGTACATTTTCAAAGATGTGGATTGAAAGAATTATTGCAGTATAAATAAAGAATAGAAACAAGAATTATTGTTTTTCCATTTTCAAGAATATTATCTAAGTTTTCTTTATTTCATTGGCTGTGGAAAGATTATTTTCTCAAATAAGAATATCATGGTTGCTAGGAGAGAGGTTCAATTAAACATGTGAACCTTTTCAAATTTATTAACCATAAATGCAATTTTGAAGATGACTGTAGACAGCTTTATAAAAATTAAAATAATGAGGCCAGTTAGCTTTTAGAAAAATAACTAAGACATTACAATAATATGCCCATGAAGCTTATTAAAGTTTATGAATATATACTGAGTAATTATTTTGTGTACTGAATTAGTTATTAGCAACTTTTGAAGACTATTTCTTTTTTGATTCAGAGTCTCATTATGTCACCCTCCATAGAGTGCTGTAGTGTCAAAGCTCATAAAAACCTTGAACTTATTGGTTTAAGTGATTCTCTTACCTCAGCCTCCCAAGTAGCTGGAACTACAGCTCGCCACGATACCCAGCTGGTTTTTGGCTGCAGTTGTCATTGTTGTTTGTTAGGTCCAAGCCGGGTTCAAACCCATCAGCCTCAGTATATGGCTGGTGCCCTAGCTGCTGAGCTACAGGTACTATGCCAAAGAAAACCATTAATGGAAGAATATGTGTAAAAGTGCACAAATGATGTGTGTAAAGCTTGATAGAGTTCTGATATTTGAACAAACTTATGTACCAGGAACCACATAAAAAAAAAAGAACATTACCAGAACAATATAAGCTTTCCTTATGACATTTTCTATTCCATATTACCCTATGCTTCATTTTAAGTTTTTTTCTATATTTGAAATCAGTTATAATTTGGAATCATATTCTACATATGTAGAACTGTGATCAATTTATTCTCCTTGTTCTATAATATTTCATTGGGCAAATATACAAAAATTTATCTATTTTAGTATCAATGGATGTCAGTATAGTTTTTAGCTTATACTATTAGAAATAGTGCTGTTATGAATATTTTAGAGTGGATTTTTTTGAGAATATACATATGCATGCACTTTAGTTAGATATACAAGTAGAAATGGAATTTCTGGGTCATAGGGTCATATTTGAAAGCAGCTATGATCATCACTTTAAAAAAAACACACCACATATAAAAAACATTTTTGTAATTCAACATGTAAATATTTTCATTACATAGTTGTTTTTATGTCCTCTTTTCCTCTAAAAATTGTCCCAATTTGAACAACAAAATAAATGGTCACATCAATGTTAACAAATTTCATTTTATTTTACCAGTCTTGAAACAAAGTCAAGACTGATTGAGTGTATGTTTTGTTACACAAATGAAAAGACACAATTAGTTACTTGAAATAAAATTTACATGCAATTTGCTTTAAATATAATATAAGTTGAGTACAGATGGGACATGGAACAGAAAATATAATGTCCCTTGCCATTTTACTAAACTTCCTTTGCAATGAATGTCCACATTGAACTTTCAAGTGAGTGACTAAAATCATTAAAATAATAAAAGGATAATTAGAAAACTAAAATAATTATCCCTCAAAATCTGTTTCATTTAATGAGCCAAAGCAGTTTTGGAAAAGAAATCATAATACAATTGATATTTAAAAATATTCCCTGTTTTAAAACTATAGCTAAAGAACTCTCATGGCAAATGTAATTTAACATTTAATCTTTGTTTCTGCAGAGCATGCAAGATACTTTTCATGAAAGCATTGTTGAATCAAAGACTGCCTTCTAAGGATTTCTTGCTAATTATTATATAAACTATTATAAGTATTTTTGGTGTTTTAAGAGATTTTTTTCTCTTAATAAAAGAAATTTTGAGACAATTATTATATAGGAAATATCCAAATTCCAAGCTTCTTCCTTAGGGAAGTGAAGTAGTTTGAATTGTATATTTTAAGTGTGTATTTTAAAGTTTGACTGTCAATGAATTCTAAATATGACAAAATACATTATCCTCCAGTAACCCTATATTTTCCTATCTTTTCAGCGTGGTGTCTCTCAATCTGGGGAAATGCTGGAATCTAAAGTGAGAATGAATCCAGACCTAAATCTAAGGAAATGCCTCAACTGGAAGGTCCACCTAAAAGGACTTTAAAAATCCCCGCCTCTAAGGTTTTTTTCCTTACAGTCTAAGGAAGAACAAGAACCCTCTATTTTACAGCCAGAAATTGAAATTCCTTCCTTCAAACAAAGTCTCTCTGTGTCTCCTTTTCCAAAAAAGAGAGGCAAGCCTAAGAGGCAGATGAGGTCACCAGTCAAGATGAAGCCACCTATACTATCAGTGGCTCCATTTGTTGCTACTGAAAGTCCAAGCAAGCTAGAGTGTGAAAGTGACAACCACAGAAATGGCAGTGATTTCTTTGAGAGCGAGGATCAACTTCAGGATCCAGATGATCTAGATGACAGTCACAGGCCAAGTGTCTGCAGTATGAGTGACCTTGAGATGGAACCAGACAAAAAAATTACTAAGAGAAACAATGGGCAATTGATGAAAACAATTATCTGCAAAATTAATAAAATGAAAACTTTAAAGAGAAAAAAAAAAAAGAATACATTTCACTCGAGGATCTTGGTTTCCTACCCAATAACCTGCAAGGGATGTTATACAGATCTTGGATTTTTCCATTAAGGTATCTAGTTTTTGATGTAGGACCTATTGGCTTAATTTTTTTTTATTTTTGGAGATTTTCTTATGTCTTTTATTTCAAAATATTGAGGGAGTACAAGTGTTTCTGGTTACATGGATGAATTGTGTCATGCTGATGTCAGGGCTGTGTGTACCTTGAATAGTGTACATTGCACCTGATAGATAGATTTTTATCAATAAAATACTGATAAAACTTTAACAGAGTTGACATTGCTCTTAAGCACACGGAGGGCATGTAGCTTTCAACTTATATTTAGACTGCTTTTATGCATATAACTCTAAAATTTTGGTTAGTTTATATTCCTACATGCCACTAAGTCCTAATGATTTATTTACTTAATAAATATTAGTTGATCCCTACCCTGTGTTAGGTACTATTGGGCATTGTGGATACATTGTGTTAAAATAGAGGACAATTCTATAGTGGGAAGAGGTAGGTAGGAGATACATATGACATGATAAAAATAAAATGAGAATATGTGATGGGTATTGTGTGTAGTATGAAAAGGACATGGCTTATGAAACATAGTATTTATGATATGTTCCAACTTGTAACAGATGAAGCAAAGTATGCATTCAATTTCTTAGGTTATTTCAGTGTAAAGAGGCAAGTGCTATATATATAATTCTTCCATGTACATACCAGATAAATCATCACTAGGGGAATCTATGCTTCATTTTAGCTATGAAAATGAGAACAATATAGTTAAGTTATCTATCAATGTGCCTCTTCCCCAGCCCTTTCAAAAGTTTGTGGAATGGTTATCTGGTTTCTAATAGGCACACGATTACATCATTTTGAAAAAATGCAAAACATTTTCTCTTACCATTGGAGGCCTCAGTGCATATTAGTTTGTTGAAGTATCTAAGGAATCTAGCAGTGAAGAAATCGATTTAATTTATTTAACCCAGAATTTTCCAAGCATGCTCAATAATTGGCTTTTTTTCATTATGCACACATCAAAACTTGTAGAAAATGTGTAGTCTCTGAACACATGTTGGAATATGTTGAAAATTATGGCAAAATCACCAAATACTAAAAAGGAATTGAAAAATGTTAGTCCTAGTAGAATGGCTAACAGTACATTTTGGTCTATGGCTACAAGGAAAGAAAAATGACAAAACTTTGGATTTTTAAAGAAATTGAGCTTAAGTTATTGATGTTAATTCATCACTGACAGGGACGAATGTCACTGAAATGTCAATGAGTTCTGTGTTCAGTCTTATGGCTTGAAGACGTCCGTGGCCACTAACAAATAGGTAAATGCACATTTACTTAGCATTTTTATTCAAATTAATTATTAGTTTTAAATGGACTATATTATGACAAGTGATATTGATTTATTAATTTCCTTAAACATGTTTTGTTTTAAAATTTTGTTACAATAATTTATTTGTTTAGCTCTTGTTCAGGAAGAAGTTTGCATAACCACGATAACCTAGTGTGCCAAATTCCCGTTAGTTCCAGAAGCCAATCAGGGATGATCATATCAAAACTTTTACAGGGATAACATAGGTTAGTCCAACCACTCACTTTACAGCATTTACTTGGCATCCAGAACATGTGAGTCCTCAGGTATTTCATGTCCATCACTTTGCTTCACTCAATCAGCCATCCAATCCTTATTTCTGACAGTATAGTCTACAGAGCATGAGCTTTGTTAGGCATGGACCAAATGATGGAGGTGATGTTGAGGATTTTGAATGTAACCCTAGGGCCAAATGGAAATCACTGATAATTTTTAGACAAAGTGACGTGGTCATATTTGCATTTCAAAATGTTTTTAGGAGGAATAGATTGGATTGACACTTAAAGTTTTAACTTATCATGAACTAAAAATAAAATCCTGAGTTCCTTTCTAACTGAATGGACCCCTCTAGGCCACAGAGACCCTAGATTACACCTTTAAGCTGAGTCCCTAGCTCCGTCGGGATGGGAGGTATAAAGCACAATTACATGTATTTTCCCTTCGTGCATACTTATGACTCTGCCTATAGCTTGTTAAATGTAATTAGTAAGCCACCCCCTTGGTATAAAATCCAGTTTCCTTTTATCTCTCCCTTGAAACACATGCTCCTGGATTGTGGGTGGAATAGTGTTTCCCAGCCTGTCAGAAAGGCCACTGCAGGTTGGAACCTTTCAGGAGAAATAAATCACTCCTTTATCTGTTTTTCTTTTAATATCAACTTCATGAGGTTTTTAGTTAACACTATTTTTCCTCAATGTGATTAAAGATCTCCAATCCTCAATCACTTTACTTCTCATAAAGCTACACTCAATACCAAGATGTAGGAGAGCATAAAGGGATTAATTAGAAGCAGACTTTGTTTTTAGCAGGGAAGGGATTCCTTACAGGCACTGGCCATAGTGCCAGGCAGCAGTGAATATGAAAGGCAAAAATGGTAGACAAGGAATGCTTCAAAGTTTACATTCTTAAAAATATTGCTCACCTAGTAGAGGAATTGCAGGATTGAATGGCAGGTCTACTTTTAGATCCCTGAGTTTTCTCCAAACTTCTTTCCAAAAGGAATGTATTAGCTTGCATTCCCACCAGCAACAATTTGTGGAATAATATGGAATATCATGCAGCCTTAAAAAGATGGAGACTCTACTCATTTCATGTTACATGGTTGGAGCTGAAAAATATTCTTCTTAGTAAAGTATCTCAAGAATGGAAGAAAAAATATCTAGTGTACTCATTACTATTATGAAACCAATTTATAATTACTCATACTTTTATATGAAAGGTAAATCACAACTATAGCCCAGGATAAAGGAGGGAAGAGGTGGGGGATGGGAGGGGAAGAGAGAGGGGAGATTTAATGGAAGGAGGGTAAATGGTGGGACCATTCCTATGGTTCATATTGTAAGGGTACATGTCAATTCTATTAAGTATAGAGTATAAATGTCTTAACACAATAATTAAGTAAATGAGGTGAAGGCTATATTAACTAGTTTGATGTAAGTATTCCAAGTTGTATTTAAAATTAGCACATTGTGCCCCATAAATGCATTAATGTATACATGATCTATGTGTTTATGGCTCAATAAAAAATTACAATATGCTAAAAAAATTACTGCTCACAACGATTTCACATAATTTCTATGTCCTGGCACAATTCTTGATGTGGAGCAGATGTGGTTAGGCATAACTTCTGTATTAACATCATATTTAATCTTTTCACAGAACAGGAAACATAATTTGAAGAGGAAGGGAGACAAATAAGACAAATAATAAGAAAACCATTTTTAAGGGATGATCTTGAATGGCATTTTAGATAGGTGGACCTTTCTGTAGACCCACAGAACTGAACATAAATTATACTCTAGTTTATTATTTTGTCAAACTCAAGCAGGTTATTTCTGGTATTCAAATGAAATTGATCACATTGAAAATCATTTTCAAATTATAAATTTACTGCTTAACTTTTCATCTCAGGCACATTGAGACCAAAATGGTGGGTTTTTTGTTTGTTTGTTTGTTTGAGACAGAGTTTCCTCGGTAGAGTGCCGTGGCATCACAGCTTGTAGCAACCTCAAACACTTGGGCTTCAGCAATTCTCTTGCTTCAGCCTTCCAAGTAGCTGGGACTACAGGTACCCTCTGCAATGCCTGGCTATTTTGTGGTTGTAATTGTCATTGCTGTTTGGCAGACCCAGCCTGAGCTTGAACCTGCCACCCTCAGTGTATGTGGCTGGCGCCCAAGCCACTGAGCTACAGGTGCCAAGCCAAGACAAAAATGTTTTAAAAGAAAAAAATAATTAACATCCTGTAAAGTGTATTTATAGCTTTAATTTTTTCACCAAAAGTAATTTATTATTTAAAATCTTTTGTTTTGATTATCTCAAAGAAAAGGACAGTTCTCACCACAAAGTTCTTTTAAATAATGAAGGAGAATCAACTTTTGAAGGTAATGGATGTATTTATTACGTTGGCAGTGGTGATGATGTCACAAGTTATAAATATGTCCAGACTCATCAAATTGTGTATGCTAAATATGTACAGTTTTTTGTGTATCAATTATACTTCAATAACGCTATTTACAAAAAGAGAAAAAGAAATTGAGCCACATAGTTATGTGAAAGAGAAGATACAAATTTTACACAAGTTTAAGAAATTCGACCCTTTTTGCTTGATGGTTGAAACTCATGATGTAACCTTTTTCTTACACAGCTGTACTTAGAAAAATAAGTATGAACTTTATCAGATCATCTTATTTCCATTTTTGTTGGGTCACAGATTCTCGCACTCTAATTTTAACATCAAGTATTTTCAGATCTATGTTTGACCCATTCATTTATATAATGTAAACATGTCAATGAGTACTATGAAATAGTACTGCAATGAAATAAACTAGTACAAGCATTTTCAAGAGATGTCAATACTATGGCAGTGGGTGGGCGAATGGCAGTCATCCTGAGAATACGGGTTACTGGAGAGGCCATCTCTGCACTCATTTTCTGTTTGAAAATCACACCCAGGTTAACAACTGCCTCATTATTTGAAGAAAAAGTAACGAGTTAAGAATATTAGTGTTAGTATGATAAAATTGTTAGTGATTATGAGGAAAGAAATGCCGTTTCTGTAGAAAAACATTTCCATCACCAAAAGTAATTCATCAAGCCAGAATATTACTTTTAAAAGATTCATGGTCTTGCCAGCAAGGCCTCACAAAGCATGAAGAAACTAGAAGGGAGTCGTCATGTATCAGCATAAAACATTGAGCAGGGCTGAATGTTTATCAGGCTGACAAGACACTCAGTCTTTCACATGGAGCACGTGATCAGGGTGAGCTATGCAGAGAGGCAGCTCTTCAGCTCAGCCTACCTGAGCTTCTAGAGGCCAAAGCCATGGCTTTCCCCTCTGTATTTTCCAAGTATTTGATTATAACTTTCTTTGTGGTGGCATGTGTGTGTGCACACTTACTTTTAAATTGAGGAATATATATGTATGTGTGTATGCGTATGTATATATATAGTTAATTGCACTAATTTAAAGTGGATTGCTAGATGAATTTTAATATTCATGTATGACTGTCTGCATATTAATGCATCTATGTAATCATTACCCAGATCAAGATATCAAACTCCAGAAATTCCCTGTGCTGTGCCCATCATAGTATCTTCCTCCAGAGTTAGTCAATATGCTCAGATGTTGTTTCTTTTTCTTTTCTTTCTTTCTTTCTTTCTTTTTTTTTTGAGACAGAGTCCCACTATGTCACCCTTGATAGAGTGCTGTGGTGTCAAAGCTCACAGCAACCTCAAACTCTTGGGCTCAAGTGTTTCTCTCGCCTCAGTCTCCCAAGTAGCAGGGACTACAGGTGTCCACAACACCCGGCTATTTTTTTTTCTTTTTGTCATTTTGTTGTAGCTGGCCCGGGCTGGGTTTGAACTGCCAACCTAGGTGCATGTGGCCGGTGTCCCTGCCCACTGAGCTACAAGCGACACCTACTCATATTTTTCAACATTGATTTATTTTCCTTGTACTTGAACCTGATATAAATTGAATCAATTTGTACGACTTCTCTCACTCAAAATTATGTCTCTGGGGTCCGCTGATGCTCTTCTGATAATCACCAGTGTGTTATGTTCATTGCTGTGTGGCGTTCCTATGTGTATGCACATATATGATCCATGTTCTATTCTCTTGTTGAACATACATGGATTTTTTTCAAGATTGTGGCTGTTCCAAATAAGGCTGCTATGAACAAATCATTTATTACAAATATGTATTCCTGACAATTTCTAGGCATGGGAGTGATGCATGTAGGGTAAATGAAGGTTTAATGTACATAATTCCCGGCCAAAAATTTCTCACCCTCCCACTAGTGGGTTTGTGAGTTTTGCTAACTCCCTCTGTTAAAACATCTGAAATGTTCATTTGTTTTATTTTTATTGCTGTGATGAGTATTTTGACATTTTAATTTCAACTTATTTGATAATAAACCATGGAGATCTTTTCATAAGTTCATTTCCATTTTAAAATTCTGTTGGTTTTTTTATTTCACATTTTTTCTTTTCTAAAGATTTTATTTTGGAGCTTTGTGCTCCATGAATATCCCTTTTTGCAGGGTGCTTGGTTGGTCATTTGGCCATTTATTTTTTTGAATTGAAGTTATTTGTCTTTATTGTTTTTTAATTGTAGTAGTTTATGTATTTGAGATAAGAGACCTCTGTCAGGCATTTTTATCATAAATAGTTTTTATGTCCTATAAGTATATCTTATGGCTTCTATTGATACTTTTGGAGTAACAGGCACTCTTATTTAATGCTGTACAGTTTAAACACTTTTCGTTACTTGTGTTGTCATGCTGAAAAAAATCTTTGTGTACCCTAAAGTCATATAGATGTACTGCTATGTTCTTGTCCAGAAGTCTTTGGATTTGAGATTTTCACTTGAATCAATAATCTAGATTGAATTTCTTTTTGATTATAATGAATATAGAGAAGAGATTTATTTTTTCTCATTGGTATTTAATTTTCTAATACCATTTTTGAAAAGATCACCCTTTTGACCCTGACTGGCATTTGAATGTTTATTTATAAATAAAATGGCCTCATATGTGTAAATCTACATTTAAAAAGTTTTATTGAGGTAAAATATGCATATCTAATTAATCACCTTTACCATCTTTAATTGTACAGATCAGTGGTAATAAATACATTTATGTTCTTTCTTTCTTTTCTTTTTTCTTTTTTTTTTTTTTTTGCAGTTTTTTGGCTGGGGCTTGGTTTGAACCCACCACCTCCAGCATGTGGGACCGGTGCCCTACCCTTTTGAGCCATAGGCACCGCCCCCATTTATGTTCTTTTTATCCTTTCATCTCCTCCTTCTCATTCCCCTTTCTCAGCCTTTGGTAACCACCAATTTAGACTCTTATTTTTGTGGGGCCTGATTTTTTTATTTCCTATACATGAAAATATACAATATTTGTCCTTCTGTTCCTGGTTTATTACACTTAATGGCCTCCAGTTCCAACTATGTTGCTGCAAATGACAGGATTTCATTCTCTTTCATGGATGAATAATATTTCATTGAGTATAAACTACATTTTCTTTATCCATTAATCCTTGATGGGCACTTAGGTTGATTCCATGTTTTGGCTGTTGTGAATGGTGCAATAATAGGAAGGTGCAGTTATCGCTATAACAGATTGATTTCCTTTCCTTTGAATATATACTCCATAGTGAACATCACATGAAATGCTATTTTTATTTTTTTTGAGAAACTGTCATGCTGTCTTCTGTAGTGGCTATACTAATTTACATCCCCTCCTAGAATATAGGAGGGTTCCCCTTTCTCCACATCCTTGCTAGCCTCTGTTCTTTCCTACCTGTTTGATATACTAAGACATTTTAACTCGAGTGGGATGATAGCACATTGTGGTTTTTGATTTGCATTTTTCTGATGATTAGTGACATTGAGCATTTTTTCCTATATCTGTTGGTGATTTGTCTTCTTTTGAAAAATGTCTAAATCTATTTCTTGACTATTATAGTCATTTTTTATTTGACAATAAAAGTTAATTATCATAACTTTATAGTGAGTCTTGTAATCTGATAGTGTTAACTCTATGACTTCTTCAACATTTTCAGAGATGTCTTTCCTATCCAAGGATTCTTGAGTTTCCAAGAAAGTTTGTTGTAATTTCTCCACAAATGCTTACAAGAACTTTTCTTGGAATTTTATTAAAGCTATAATTACTTAGGGAAGAATTGATATTCTAATAGTATTTTGTCTTCTATTTTATTAATAAACCACTTAATTTATTTGTCTTTTTTTAAGTTATTTTTTGTTGTATTAAAGATATAGGGCTTACCTATTGTTAGAATTCTTTCTTGCTTTCAGACAGTCTCATTTTGTTTCCTTTGGTAGAGTGCTGTGGCATCACAGCTCACAGCAAACTCAAACTCTTGGTCTCAAGCGATTCCCTTGCCTCAACCTCCCAAGTAGCTGGGACTACAGGAGCCAGCTATTTTTAGAGACAAGGTCTTGCTCTGGCTCAGGCTGGTCTGGAACCTGTGAGCTCAGGTGATCCACCCACCTTGACCTCCCAGAGGGCTAGGATTACAGGCATGAAGCACTGTGCCCAGCCCTTGGATTTCATTTTAAGTATAGTGTTTAGTATGATAAAATATACATAAAATTTACCTTTTTATTTCAGAATATTATAGGGTTATGCATGGTTTGATTACACAGTTTGCTTTTCTGTATTTTAAGTGGAAGTTTTAAGTGTGTTCTTCAACAAGAAAGTATACTGTGTACCTATTTGGTGTTAACTCACCCATCCCATCCTCCCCCTTAGTTCTGCTTCCATATGTGCATATAAGTGTTGATCAACTAGTCCCAAGTTAGTAATAAGTACATGTGGTGTTTGTTTTTCCATTCTTGTGATACTTCACTTAGGAGAATGGTCTCCAGTCCTATCCAGGTTGTTATGAAAGATATTAGGTCACCATTTTCTTTAATGTCTGAGTAGTATTCTACAGTATATATGCACCACATTTTATTAATCATTCATGGACTGATGGGCACTTGGGTTTTTTCTGTACCTTTGTGATTGTAAATTGTGGCGCTCGAAATATTTGAGTGAAAATGTCTTTTTTTTAATAAAATTCTTTTTACCTTCGGTTAAATACCTAGTAGAGGGAACACTGGATGAAATGGTAGGTCTACTTTTATTTCTTTGAGGGATCTCCATACTACTTTCTACAGAGCTTGTGCTAGTTTACAGAATTATTAAAAATATAAAGTGTTCCTTTCTCTCCATAAAGTATATATTTCAGTGACATTAAGTATATTCACATTATTGTGCAACCATTGCCACCAAATTTCTCTATAGTTCTTTTCATCTTGTAAAACTGAAACTTGTGCTCACTAAACAATAACTCTCCACTCTTTACTCTTTCAGCCCTTGGCAACTGCCCTTCTAGTTTCTGTCTCTGATTTGATTACTCGGTTGTGTGTGTGTAGAATGTGGTTATTTCACTTAGCATAATGTCCTCAATGTTCACACACGTTGTGGCATATGTCAGAATTTTCGTCCTTGTTAAGACTACATTATATGCATCCACCACACTTGGCTTATTCCTTTATCCATCAATAGAGTCTTGGGTCACTTCAATATTTTAGCTTCTGTGAATAATGCTTCTATGAATGTGGGTGCAAAAGTAGCCCTTAAAAACCCTAATTTCAGTTTTTGAGAATATACCCTGAGATGAATTGCTAGATCACATGCTAATTTTTTTGTTTAATTATTTGAAGAAATATTATGTCATTTTCCAAAATGGCTGTACCATTTTACATTCCAACAAGAGGAGCACAAGGTCCCAATTTTTCCACATCCTTGCCAACAAGTATTTTTTGTTTGTTCATATTTTTGATTTGTATTTCTGTAGTGATTAAGGACATTGAACACGCTTTCATGAACTTATTGCCATTTGTGTATCTTTTTAGGAAAAGGTGTATTCAAATCCTTTGCTCATTTTATAGTAGGGTGGTTTGTAGTTTTTTGTTGTTGAGTTGTAGGAGTTCTTTTTATATTCTGCAAATTAACCCCATATCACATATATGATGTGCAAAATTTTTCTTGCTTTCTGTGAATTTCCTTTTTACTCCATAGATGCTGTCCTTTGACATAAAAAAAAACATTTTTTAATCTTGATGAGGTTCAATTTATCCAATTTTTTCTTTCTAGCATAAAATTGTGTGCTTTTGTTGCCATATCCAAGATTATCATTTTCAAATCCAATGTGATGAAGCTTTTGTTTTGTATTTCCTTAGATGAGTTTTATAGTTTTAGTTCTTACATTTAGGTCTTTGGGTCATTTCAAATTAATTTTTGTATATGGTGTAAAATCAGGGTCTGATCTTATGTTTTTGTATATGGTGTAAGATCATTTTTCTGCCTTTGCATAATCTTATTTTTTAATTCTATTTTAAGAGTACTTTTAAGTTTTGCTTTCTTTTTTGAGTTGTTTATCTCAAATATATAAAAATAAAATCCATTATTATATATCATACTTGCTTCCAGATACTTGAAAAATTTAACTATGAATTAGTTTTTTTTTGTTTATATATTATCTTTGTTTAATTCTCTCTATATAATTCTATCAATTTTAAATAGACTATTTATTGCAAAATACTTGCATTGTTTTCACACAGTCAATTCATTTATAAACACCATATTTTTCCACTCCAGCAATCCTTCTATCATATCTTAGATTAAAGAAGAGTGGCGCCTGGTGTTCTCATGTTCCAGCAAAGGAGCAGTTGAGTTGGGATATGTTTAATTTGTTAGTCTTTGTGTGTCTTTTACAGTCTCACTTCACATAGAGCTCTGTCACTGCAGAACTTCCCAGTGTATGCGTGGCTTCCCAGAGCCACACCCATCATCCCCATGACAACCTACCCTACTCATTACACAAAGATATGGCGCAAGAGAGGATTTATTCTAAAATGAGCGTGTTTTATGGCATCAGAAAACAGATGTATTTGGTAGTGTTGGAGAGGGGAGAAGGGGTCTAAAATGTAATGTATGAAAACATTGCACAATTTTCAAATGTGTAAAATTGCCTACAGAGTTCCTCTATGTGTGTGTATATGCACATATATATCTGTATATTTATTCACATATGGATCTCTATATATATCCACGTATGTAACTGTATGTGTATAAACATATCTATCTCTGTGTGTATATATATAGTATACATAATGTATGGTATATCTATATATATGTTAGACTTGTTCAAAATTGATCAAAATTCTTGTTTTATGGGGAACAAATCTGTATCCATATTACTAAGAAGTAAGTCTAAATCCGTGGCCACTAGAGCTCATACCCCGCTGACTTCCAGTTCTGTCGAAGTAGGCTGCTGCTCCTTGCCAGACTTAGTCTCATCCCAGTGCATTCTGCGACTCCCCACTCAGAGTGGTTCACCTAAAATTACCTCCGAATCTACAACATACTCCAGCGAAGCCGTAAGGCTAGCACCTGCATTTCCTCTTCAGTTTGTTAAGAACTTTGGGGAGTCAACCCTAGATGCAGAGTCTGCTTATGTTATATGACCCTTACTCTTCTGTGGGCACCCCAGGATTTGTGAGAGATAAAGGAGCACCTGTGAGACAGTTTTGTGCCATAATCCCAACAGGGAATGGGGCAGGATCCCCCCCTCCCCATTTATCTGGCTCTTCTTTCCATGTCAAACACCAGAAGAGAAAAATCAGAACACAAGTTTAACTAATTTTACTTTCTTTCCCTTTCTCTCTGTTTATACTCCCATGGGGAAAGGGAAGACTGGCTAATCCCTACCCTCTATGCCTACCTTCCTACCTACCTAAGAACAAAAAGCCTTAGTTAGGTACTAGCTGCTGTAGGGAAAGATGGTATTTTTTTCACAACTATGGCTTGCTCTTTGTTACTGTCCCTTAAAATATTAAATTGGGACTGACAAAGTCTGGTGATTTTTTTCTCTCCTCCCAGAGCCAATTCTTCAAGTTCAATGTCTTGCAAAAGACAACAGGTACCACCTTTTCTTTCCTAGGAGCCATAAACCTGGCTTTGCTTTAAGGTGGGAGATGGAAAATCAGTCATGATTTAAAGAGGAAATTAAAATGCATTTGGGTCACTATCAGCAAAATATTAACCACACTACAGAAGCTGAGTCTTTCACCAGTTCCTCTTTTCCTTTATCTGGTTTTTTCAACCCTTGTTTTCAGGTGGGAATGCAGAAAAATGATATAAATGAACCCTAAGACACCTGAAGGTATGGAGAAATTTAAACTAAAACTAAATGTTTTAGTTTAAAAAGTGAAATATTTTGTGCCACCCATTGTCAGCGCACTTGAAACTATGAATTTTCTTTTCTTGGGATAAAGGAACTCTTGTGACCAAAGTTCAAGAAGCCACATGTACGTGAGAGTATTGAAAATCATATGGATTGGCTCGGCGCCTGTGGCTCAATCGGCTAAGGCGCCAGCCACGTACACCTAAGGTGGCGGGTTCGAATCCCCAGCCCGGACCCGCCAAACAACAATGATGGCTGCAACCAAAAAAAAAAAA